>CP137671.1:20939440-21009341 GCA_037976565.1 Mesocentrotus franciscanus
GAACTGGCTTATTTGGGGAGTGTTTTTTAGGCTTCAAAACTTATTAACGGACAAATTTCATTAGCAATGAAATTTAGTTTACTAATACAGATTTTTATTTATCTTCTTTTGTATGATGCAGTAGAATCGAAAAAAAAAACATTACAAACATAAAGAAAATTATCATACGATACCTCAGTCATGCTTCCAAAGTATTTTATTTGAGAATGTGATCAACACGATAAGACAACTTCTGTCTCAGAATAACTTCTTTTGATAAAAGTATAGAAATTAGAAATAGAAAAATATTGAAAAGGGATCTTGAGGAAACTTTTTTAAAGCACAAAAAACTAAATAATAACTTGCTTTATCTAATGGAGACAGTTGACAATTTGGTCATGAGTTAACATGTAGTCTCGCATCATTGTAACTTAAGGGTTTTAGATTCTTTATGAAATGTCAACATCTGCTTGCAAATATTCTAATCATCTTGACCCCATATTATCTGTATCTGCGGCAATCCTCCCTGTGTAAGTTACTGTAAATATATTCATCTGTGTTTGCATTTCTTGTAGACTGTGTATACTACCACTTCTTTTGTGGGTCAAGTGGGAGTTTTTACTGGCATGAAACCGAATAAATTCACCATCAGCCTGAGCGAGAGGTAAGAAAATACTTGTTTGTTCAAAAAGAGAAGAAAGTGGAAACAATTGGATATCAAGACACATAAAAGGAAATAAATAAATGGCAGAAGTCATTTTAAAAGCAGCCGTATTATTACTGGTATACCCAAATGCCTTTCTTATGAAAAAGGCAACATTTCATACTAAAACTGTACATACATATGTATACATGTACAATGTACAAAGTACATACAAGGAATGGTTGCCCTAATTCTTTGTGTCCTACAATGTGTCTCATAAAAAGAGCAATATTTCAGTTTACATTGGTATTCAGCACTATGAAACAATAGTTCCAGAGCCATAGTATTAATCATAATTATGATAATGATAATCATGATAACCTATTATGTTACCAGTGATACTGCTAGTAATGAGGATGATAGTAATGATGATTATGATAATAATGAGGATGATTAGAATAATAGTATCATTGATATTGATGATGATAAGCTTATAATAGTTATAATAATGATTATGAAGAGAAGGATATTAATCATAATGATAGTAATGATAATACCAGGAACAAAAATGACAATAAGAATGATGTCAGTGATGGTAGTAATGATAACATTGTGATAAGGATGATGATAATGATAAAAAATAAGTGATATTGTCCGTTCAGACTGAAGGAAATTTACACAAACTTCTTATAAAGAAACGTATAAAGAATCATCGCATAGCGAAAGCAGTATACAGGTTATATAACCAATTGTATAAAGAAACATCATATAAAGAAACTAGTTTTGAAGAGGTCATTGACATTGAAATGACAGCTGACAAATCATCAGTGCGCGTTCACAATAAGTCCCGCCCAATTATACAATCCTTGTAAGATACAATATCCAGACTGCATTCTGATCCAGATTCTTTATCAAGTTTTCATTTGGACGATGCTCAAACAGGTGCTTCGCTATAAGATGATTCTTTATACAATGTTCAGACTGGAAATAAAGTAATTACTTAATGTATATGCTTCTCGTATAAAAATTCTTGTGTAGTTATACAGTCAAATCTGCTTTAGTGACCACCTGTATAGAAAGACCACCTGGTCTACAAAGACCACATTTTTTGTTTCCCTTGAAAATGGTTTCTCATTGAAATATGCACTATAGGCACCTGTCTACAAAGACCACCTGTCTATAGAGACCACTTGTCATGTTTCCCTTGGGTGGTCTTTATAGCCAGGTTTCACAGTATATTGAATTTTGAAAGTCTGAATGCAGGCATACATGTAGATTCATTGTTTCTCATTTTCTTTTGAAGATAAGGGGAGTGCATTTGAAAACGTCATTGAGATGTTACAAGCCCTGCTCCTGAAGAAAGTGAAGTGTACAACCTTTGTTGCGCGAGATGTAAGTGAAGAAAAAAAATACTTTGAATGTTTTCTCCTGAAAATTCTTTCAAACTACTTACTGAGTGAGGTCACGAAATCTGATTCATTTCTTTCTTTGGAAAATTGATGCAAATCTGATGAACTGCTCAAGGAAAAAACTAATTCTTCATGCCTTTGTCATTGTTTTAATATGAGGCTTTATTTCCTGTTTCAATTTCAATTTCAATTTCATGTTGATGTGAATGTCAATTGAATTTCAACTTGAATTTGAATTTGAATTTGATTTTGAATTTGATTTTGATTTTGATTTTGATTTTGATTTT
This sequence comes from Mesocentrotus franciscanus, assembly GCA_037976565.1. Lineage (NCBI taxonomy): Eukaryota > Metazoa > Echinodermata > Echinoidea > Camarodonta > Strongylocentrotidae > Mesocentrotus > Mesocentrotus franciscanus. Next base: position 20,941,759 of record CP137671.1, read on the forward strand.
GATTTTGATTTTGATTTTGATTTTGATTTTGATTTGAATTTGAATATGAATGTGATTTTCAATTTGATTTTCAATTTCAATTTCAATTTGAAATCAAATCTGGGAAGCGGTGTGAATCTAAAGGAAACATTGCTTTGTATCTATAACAGGCCCTTGCCAATGATAACAGCTTTGATGAGGTTGTTCAACGTTTTACCAGTGAGCAAGAGGTTGCCCCAGCTTACTTGATCGTTGCCGGTATCAACCCAGGAGAAGGAGTGGTCATCACCAAGGCCAGGGTAACGACCGTGAATGTATGGAGGTTGGACCTATCGGCAAACAGGTAGAGATGATTGATATTGGATGTCATAGACTAAGCTGTCATGATACCTCTGTATTTAAAAAAATAGTTCTTAAATCTTGCCGCTGTATTAACACAAACGTTTGCAATCAATCGCAAATGTGAAACAACTATTACGATTCATTCAGGGTCAGGTTTAAAAAAATAAGATGTGCATGCAACAATGATCTTAATTTGCAATTGCAATCCACGTAAATTTCTGTGTTGTGCATCCCTGTAACGATAATTAAAATTTAGTATTTTATATATATGTATTCGATCTATTTTCATTAACTCTGTCCATTTTGTGTTTGATGTATACTAAAATATGTAACATGATATGTAGTGTTATATTACAGTACATTGCCATCAGTGATATTGAAAAGGCAATCCGGTTGAAATAGAAATCTAAATAAAAAGAATTTAATCAAATAATGATGTAAAACTAAAAAGTAATTCTACAGCACACATTCTGATGCTACAAATAATATCAGTAATATTTAAGTAAGCTGCAACATTAACAAAAATATGTTTACATGTTATTAATGATGTCACTAATAGCTTCTGGGTGAAAAAAGCTGTTTGATTTGGTTTTAACCTATAACTTTATCCCAATGACTCTATGGCCTATTTCATGTTCTGACATTTGCTTTGGCAACAATTTCTCTGGGCTTTATTGCATAAAAAGAATAGGGTTAGGATTATTGTTGCTATTGGGTCTTTGGTTTGTATAAGGTTTAGTGTTGGGATTAGATTTAGGTTTAGGGTTAGGGTTAGGTGTAGAGTTAGGTCCAGGGTTGAAGGTAGGAAAATAGTTAGTTAGTGAAATTACCACAGAGCAATTATAGCTAAAGCAAGTGTCACACAACCGGCCTTTTCTCTGCAACATTTAAATAGGATCTGCAAGTTTCTTCTGCAATTACATTTAAAGTCCTTCTCATCCATGAAAGTTTCTCAATATTTTTTGTTCTGTTCTGCAGATGGTTCTTGTTAGAGACAAACTATGATCACTGGGTGCCTCCCCTGAGGATGACGATAGGAGGTAAGGACCCCCCATGATGATGATGATGATGATGATGATATCCTAATGATGATGATGATGATTATGATGGTGATGATGACGATGATGGTTATGTTGATGATAATTACAATGATCATTATGATGGTGATGATGGTGAAGATGATAGTGATGATTATGATGATGATGATGATGATGGTTATGTTAGTTATGATGGCGATGATGATGATGGTGATGATGATGATGACAATGAAGATAATGATGATTTTGAATTTGGTATTATTTTCCCTGACTGATGTAGTAAAGAAAGAAAGTATGTGTATGTGCTTGTGAATAAGCAAATAAGGGACCTAAAGCTTTACATCTTAACCAAGGGATTTGATAATTGAGGACCGATACCTTATCTAAAAGTTTGATGATGATGTTGAAGTTTATGATACTATTTTCCCTGACTGCTATGGAAGAAGAAACAAGTACTTGTTTTTTGATTGATTGATTTGAATTTATTCCATTTCATATCAATTGTTTGCACAATAAAGAACATAGTTGACAAAGTAAGTACAAAATTATGAAATAAAACAGGAACCTACTGGAAAGCATAGCTTGTTTTTGTAGGTTCCCAAGAATAAATATAATATGAACATTATTTTCATAAATCACTTTAAGGTGTCTTCATAATCACAGTAAAATAGATATAATACAGTAACATGTTTTCATAAACCCTTTCAAAGTGTCCAAACAATCGAAGAATACAAAAGAACAGAATTACATAACGGGACACAAAAGACAGGAAACTGACATAATAAGATAAGACAGGACATGACAAAATAATTTCTAACAGGACAAGATAAACAAGACATGACAGGACAAAATAAGACAAAACAAAGCTGCACACTACAGAAAATTAGAAGAGAGAGAGAGTATGTGTGTGGAACAGGAGAGATGTGAGAGGTATACCCATATCCTAGAAGTTTAATCCGTAAGAGACATGTATTTTTGTATTAAATTCTTTTTGAACCCTCTACTAAAACTATAATATGAAGGTTTATCTCTAACTGTATCTGAAAGAGAGTGCCAAAGTTTTGAGCCTGAAAATACAAAGGATTTATTTGAGAGCAAAGTTCTTGTTTTTGGTAGATGAAAAAGCCTGGCAGACCGAGTAGGATAATGATGAATATTGACATTCTTTGTAAACATTAAATAAAAAAATATACAGAAGCAAATAGGGGACCTTTCACTTAAAGTCCTATATGAGGGACTTGGTAATTGATGCTTGATACCTTGTCAAAAAGCACCAGCCTATATACTTGGTTTTGAACCGGGGAAACGTCCCAGTTCGGAGACTAATGGTCTACCACTGAGCCATCACACCTCCCTTTGAAGGAATGTTAGAGGAAGGGATTGTTGGTATGTAACGATGGCCTGATGTATACAGTGCTTCTTCAATCTCCTGTGCCCTGTCTTATAAAGAATCGTGAATGAGTCTTATTTATCGCAACTTGAAATCAGTCTCAACTGTGCATTTAAGGGACAAGAGATTGTAAATTTGATCGATTCAAATCAGCTCTTTATGATGGGGGCCCTGGCTTCAATCAGAAGGTTGTGGATTCAAATATGCAGCTGGAATCCAGATGGAACCTTCTAGTAATTATCACTTCAATGCCCTGAGCCAAGATAAAGCTAATATAGTAGTATTCAAAGTTCATGTTGAAGCAAGAAAATAATTCACCCTCGAATTCACCCTCGATATATAGGACTTTGAGCTGTACACTATACCTATAATAATTGCTCACCTCACAAAATAGTATTTGCTTTCTGCGTTATTAGTGTTACAGATAAGAGAAAATATAGATCACATCTCAATATAGAAATGATATTAGGGCATTCAAATATTGATATTGCATCAGGATTCATTTGGTAATGATGTTTTCCAGACCATATCTGATGACCTGGGGGGTGTTTCACAAAGACTAAGATCGACTTGAAGTTGGACTTAACTATGGCAGGCTGTTCATGCCACTGTTTGCTCTCACCATTTACTGGCATTGGTCTCTCAAGAGACCTACAAATCATGGTCACAAATCTACAGAATTTACAATTTTTTATAATTCATTATCAAAGGAAAAAATATTATCTAAATTTTATCTAAGTATCATAATGGTGAGAGCAATCGGTTGCATGAACGGCCTGCCATAGTTAAGTCTAACTTAAAGTCGATCTTAGTCTTTGTGAACCACCCCCTGGTCTTGAAAGTCCATTGTGCAGTTTTAATTGTGAACTTTGGGTACTTTGGGACTTGGGTCATTGAACTTGGGACTTTGCTTAAAGTGTACTGATCGCCAGAAAATAGTTTGCTCTGTATGACGTGGGTTCAATTTTCCTGTGCTACAATCAAAATATGGGCTTCACATATTTCTTCCATGAAGAGATATTGCAAGTTTAAATACACTGTCAATGAGCTCAAGAGCGACTCGTGGCAGGGCTAGACTCAAACAAGCACCCAGTATACATGGGCCTCCAAATTCATGTTCCAGAACCCCAAATTTGAAATCAGAGGGGCCCCCTTCATTACCGACCCTTAAATTTTTAATCAAGACCCTGTGGTTTAAAAAAAAAAAAAAAATGGTGGAGAGCCGTGTAAAGGTTTGTCATGAACTGTGAAGTTGGATGTATCATTTAAAAATCAATCTGTGTTTTAAGATATATAATATAAAAAATATGAATCAAAAGTTGTTTTACATACTTATATTTGAGATACCCTTTTTTGTAAATTTAGCTATCCTATCTGTGGATTTAGATTTTGGACACAATCTAATCATAATAATTGGATGTTAGTGTTATGTAACTGTTTAAGAGGCTTCATTTCTTTTCAACATCATGAAGGGGTGAATTTCCTCTTTACTTTTGTTAATGTACACTTGTGATCTGGTGTGTGTGTGTGTGGTAACTTTAAAACTATTCAAATATTTGTAACCAAAATCGAGATCTAGTCTGACTAATGGCACTGTTGAGAAAATGAATTGTAGCTACATGTAACAATGTTTTTGTGTAACTATCTATTTAGGAAGGAAACAATCCTCAACTGTATAGCCCTGTCATTTCCTTTGTTATCTCAGAGTAATTAAAGGCTGTTGGGACTTCATTATCTCAGAAAATTTGTAATCAGTTGGCCATTTTTTTTCAATGTAACCAAATTTAATGCATGTCTTTGTGAAGTGCCTTGGAACAAATTATTTAATTCACCTGTTTTTTTCTTCAATAGTCAGAATGCTTATTGCATATATATCATGTTGTTAGGTAGGGCAAATCAATAACGTTTGTCCTACCTAGCAACAAATGATGTACGGTAACCAATTTTCCCAGAATTTTCAATTTCTCTTCAGAACACCTTGTTTCTCATTATTTTATGCACCTCCATTGCACACTTGAGTCTCTAAACAGACTTTAACTTTGCATACATTACTTGTTGCCGTGTCAGGTAATCCTGTGGCAAGATTTTGAGTTGTCAAGCAAAACCTTTGTTTGAGAAATTATGCATAAAATTGCATCAAGGATAACAAATTCAAATACAAATCTTTGTACCGGTAATGCATTTAAATTTAATGCATGATACATCTGTAACGAGTGCATCTAACAATTAAATTATTACATTCACCTGCATGTAACCAGTACCGGTAATAGTATTCCAATAGTCAGAATTCAAATTGCCTGGGTACATGTAACTTGTTGGGTCAACACACTATGAACATGACGGACAAAGAAAGAGGACAAAATATACAATTCCTCATTCTACCCTCAACAATTGCTGTGGTAGACAAAGGAACATCCCTTCACTGCTATTATGTAAAATAAGTAGAACAGGTGATGCATGTGACACCTGTTCTACACATTTTTTCATAAAAGCAGTGAAGGGATGTTCCTTTGTCTACCACAGCAATTGTTGAGGGTAGAATGAGGAATTGTATATTTTGTCCTCTTTCTTTGTCCGTCATGTTCACAGTGACAAGCCATTATGTTTGCCCGACCTAGCAACAAGTAATGTATGCAATCATTTCATTCTGACCATTGACATTCAGTGACTTGTAACAGGTGCATATAAAGTGTATACATATGAATGCATCACCAAAATAGTCTGTTGTATACATGAAGTGTGCCTGCAAATAGTTTCTTGCAGTTGAACTCTTGAATGAATAATGAGGGCTTGTATGCATAATGGGGTGTACTAACTTCAGTCTGCTTTAAATGAGAGACTTAGTCCGCTGGGTTTTGAACAGACAAGTGCTGAGTTATTAATTCTGAATTAAACTGAATTTAAAACAAAATAATTTGAGTAAATGGAAATGACAAGTTGATCTCACGACATTTTCATTAAGGAATTGATACGGTTTTGTGTGTTCATATATTTTCAGAACTACAATAATCTTTAGAGAATGAAAAAGGGACACTTGTCACTCGATATGTCAGTAGACTCCCATCACTTGGGGTTCATACCTGGACTGAAGTACACTATTGTGAATACCAGCATAATTTTGACAATTTGATTGATAATCTTTTTGTTGATATTCTCCCTCCTTTTATCATATTACAGAGATCCTGGAAACAAGGCCATGAATGCTGTAGGTCAGAAAAACATCAACAACAATACAATGTGGAATGTCCTGTCAACGCAGCCGGTACTGAATGAGTAAGTTTGTTTTTCTTTGTTTTTGTTTTGTTTGTTTTCTAGTTTTTGTGTATGTATATGATAGCGCATTGGTGAAGAGTAGTAGCTTCTATTGGTATCAACAGTAAATTGTTGACATCGGGTCATACCAGCATTCTCTGTGAGAGGACCATACACAATAATCGCGTCTTCATCAGCTCAAAACTCGAAACTCGAGATATATTGCTCAGCGTTCGCGCAGAGTGCGCGTCTTCGGGCTGGTGAAGACGCACCAGACAAATAGCCGGATATTTTGCAAACTAGCCCAAGATATCTTGGGATGATCTCCCGACCAAATAGCCCGCTATTTCGTGATCGGGCTAATATCCAGGATCAGAAATAGCGGGCTATTTGGCAATCTTGAGCTGATGAAGACAGGCCTAATGTAAGCGGGCAAATTAACCTGGTTTGCTGATGCTCATATGATGTGTAGACATCTCATTTCCGATTAAGAAAGAGGAAGAAACAAAGGAAAACTAGAGAACAGTGAAATCTAATGATTTGCAGATTGAAGCACTGGAAATGGTGTTTGTGTTTTTAGTATGCTAAAATCAACTAATTATAGGTCATAATACTCTCTAAGTGCTAGTTTGCTTGGACAAGCATTATGTCCATTGTTGTCTCTCTCCACCCAGGAGTAGTATTATTAAAGTACCAGTAGATAGGTTCTTGGGTGGGAAATTCACTCTGGGTAGATACAGATTCTCGGATCAAGCTTGTGTCAGTAGAAAAATGTCTGCCATGTTTTGAACTAGAGGCAGAGGTAAAAATACATTCACCGTCCTCTCTATAAAGGCCACCTGTCTATAGTGGTCCCCTACATTGTCTTCCTCTGGGAAGAAATGTTGGTTGTAGAATCTGTCTAGAATAGCTACCTGTCTACAAAGGCCAATTTTCATGTTTCCCTTGGATAGCCTTAATTAATAGACAGATTGACTGTATGTATTATAAGCCAGTTTCATTTTCCAAAAATGCATGCAGAAACATAGGTTTAAAGATTGCTGAAATATAGCATGTGAATAGAATGTTTGAAGTCAATTTGATTTTGCATGCATAAACACTGGTTAAATATCTGGAAATTGTTTAAAGATGTCAAGTTTTGAAGCATTTTTGCATTTGCTTTTTATTTTCATAATTATCTTGCTGGGTATCATAAATGTTATAGTTTATTCTTAACCTTACATAATATACTTTCAAACCTTACATTGTATAAAAGAATTTATAATGATTGTGTGTACATGTACATGAGTTTACATTGTTACTTGGTACTTGGTTGGGTAATCCCTTTGGCAGCTATACTGGGATGGTAGGTGAGGCGCAGGGAAAAAAATACTTTAAAAATTACGGGGGCTACTTTTCAAGCTTGCTTGCATGAAAATAACACTCTTTAATTTGTTTTGCATTGAACTCGATGCAAATTTTGGGGGGCTCTTTTATGACTTTCGGGGCTCTTTTTAGCATTTCGGGGGCTAATTTGCCCCGAGCCCCCGTGTATTTTTTTCACTGGTGAGGCGAGTATCTACAAGGAGTGTCAATGAAGTGCTGGAATGGTGTGTGGACAAGCACTTGTTAATTTACAGTAAGATATGCTTAAGTCCAGTGCAAGTAAAAACCAAGCTATTAAAGCTTATATGATGTGAGAACCTACAGGGGCTGCATCAATCTGATGGAGGGTAGAGCAGCCTCCTTGAAGTGGGTTATTCCTTTTGCATTGACTGCTGAGCCTGGTAGGTGGTTCCAGATCCTTATTGCTCTTGGATAGTATGAAACTTGAAGGAGTCGATTGTTACAACAGGAATTACATACTTCAGGTTGTGGTCGTGGATACCTACATGTATTTTTTTTTCTCACGTATGTAAATGCACGAATGAGTCATGAAAGTGAATGCAATGATTTTCCAATTAAACTTGTGACTAAGCCTAAAGGTGTGCCAATAATTTTGATAACAAATACTACCGGTACCTAGATCCTGCCATTGATTAAGTAACCATGTTGGTAGTTTAAAGGAAGTGTGACAAGCAGACACTTGAAAGACCAAGAAAGAAAGAAAAGTTGTCACTGATTATTGTTCCAGTTTCCTGAGAAAGGAAGTATATCTTGAAGAAACTGAGGTACCTTTAGCTGTGAAGGCCTAGTCAGACCTCACCGAGAATGATAACAATAATTATAACATCAAATTGTTCTAAAACTCACTCCTATGTTGTTTATGTGGCAAATGAATTGGTAATCGTTGTCGTAGGTGCGACCTCAATGATTTATAGTGCTAATAGACTGGTTTACTAACATATTCAAATGTATGGATGTTTCTTTCCTGGGGTCCTGGTGAAGAGTTATTCCATTAACCTGTTATTAATGAATGAACTAGAATACTTGGAATCCAGTCTGCATACATCACTTGTTGTTATGTCGGGCAAGCTTTCAGGTTGCCAAGAACAAACTTTGTTTAAAAAGTATGCATAAAATTTGAATATGTTAGAAAACTGGTCTATTGAAGAAACAAGCTAATTTAAGAAACTTAGCCTCGGTCACAAATGCCATTACGAACTGCTACGAACGCCGTACGAGCGATTTTCAGACAATGGAAAAACGGAGATTCGTACAAAATTATCGTTCGTACGAACCTTTGTGACCGTAGCATTAGGTACCTAAGGTTGTTAAGGCAAGGCATGGTCAGGCCTCACCAAGAATGATATCAATATCTATACGGACAAATCGTTCTCCAACTGCTTCCCTCTTGTTTATATGACAAATGAATATACCCTTTCACAGTTACAAGTGTGTGCATGCGCCGACTGCGGTGCCATTTTAAATTACTTGTTTACTCGTAATTTAAAATGGCGCCCATGTCAATATGATGTGAGTGTGCAGTGCAGGCAGTGACACAACAATACATGCGCATCTAAAAACATTGATGACGCAATGTTTACTCGCAAATTAAAATGGCGGCCTTAACCATGAAGGGGTGTATTGGAAATCGTTATCATAGGTTTGACCTCATTGATGTATGCTAATTAGCCAATTAACATTTTATTAACAATTTTATCATCTCATTGGAATCACTGAGCAAGCAAATTTTCAGGACAAGCCTCAACAATGGAGGCAATGTCCATATTGTTGTAATGACAGAACGTCAATGATTTTATCTTCATATGTTAATTACCTCTTTTAGGATTATCGTTGCATTTTATATGCATATAGTTTATCGTCATATTTATTGTTGAGGTCTGACCAGACTGTAGGTCCTATACAAGGGACATGGTATATAGTTGAGGATTAATGTCTTACCAATGGGCACTGTTGCACATGCTTTGATATGATCCAGGACTTTCTGGACGCAAGATCAATGCTCCATTCCATGAACCATTGAACCTCCTAAGAGTACATATGCAATAAAGAATTTGGTCTGTAACACAAACTTATCAACAAATGTGATGTTTTATGTATGAATGTTTGAATAAACTGTAGTGCTTTATGATTCTATATTTCTTGTAAGTTTCATTTAAAAGAAAAAACTTAGGCCTATATGAAATGGGGCCGAAGTGCCAAACACAAGATTTTGAGAAAGTTCTATTTTTCATAAACTACAATATCATTCATGTTTGGCTTTGTTTTCATTTCCATTTTTCTTATTTTTGTCCCTTTTCTGTATTTGTTTATTTTTACAGCCAAACAATCTACACTACCTTGATGAGCGCTGCCAAACCAGAGATCTACAGTACACGCTTGAGGACACTCCCTGGTTTTTAAGACCAGGTCCAGGTGGTAGTAGGGCCAGATCCTAAACACTTACGGAAACATACTCTTGCTTTAAACTTTAATCTCATGGGAGATGATAAATCCCGTGATGCACTAAACCACCGCATACAAAAAAAAACCACCTCATGTATTGTATACCTCAGTCACTCTGCTAAAGCAACTCCGCAATGACTCCTAAATGATTACACACAGATTCCACACTGACTCCACACTGACTCCACACTGACTCCACACTGACTCCAAACAGACTCCACACTGACTCCAAACCGACTCCACACTGACTCCAAACAGACTCCAAACTGACTCCACACTGACTCCAAACTGACTCCACACTGACTCCACACTGACTCCAAACTGACTCCACACTGACTCCAAACCGACTCCACACCGACTCCAAACCGACTCCACACTGACTCCAAACTGACTCCACACTGACTCCAAACCGACTCCACACCGACTTCAAACCGACTCCACACTGACTCCAAACAGACTCCACACTGACTCCACAGTACACTGACTCCAAACTGACTCCACACTGACTACAAACAGACCCATTCATGGTCAGTTGTCGTAATGTAAATTCTTGTTCAGTGTGTTGTCAGTCTGGGGTTGGTCTTGTCAGTATGACCAAGCTTTTACATGTAAACTAATGGAAAGTGGGGTTAGAACAAAATTACAGTATCTGCACTTATAGCTGCAATTAACAAAGACCCATTAGTGTAATAGGGTACAGAAAATTAATCATCATCATCATGCACTACATTTACGTCAGTTTATATTGCTGCAGCTGTATTTGAAAGGCAGTTTACCACTTCATATGTTAATGAGGCTTGAGAAATTATATGATAATCTGAGGTGTGACTATTGATTATTGTGATAGTAATTAATCCCACTCCTGACACCGACTGTGTTGCATTTTGTATATCTGTGTATATGTCGATTTCAGACAAGGATGTTAAGTCTACTTCATCATCATCATCATACGAGGAGAGGTAGATCCTGTAATCCTCAGTCACTTCTTCAGGGTTGGTTATGTTCTGAAGTAAACTAATTTGCACATGCACAGGGTTGGGACGGTTATGGTCATATTAAATTAAATTACCAGTAACTCGAATCGCTCAGACCACCAGTGCTTATCCAGTCTCATCTTGAAGATATCGATGGAGTTTGAGTCAACTATTTCTTGAGGGAGACTATTCCAGTATACTTGAACTTAATTCTAGACATGTGTCTTGGTCAATGTCCAACAACAGCGGGTGTATATGCATGTGCAATATTCTATGCTACTGTAATGTTGGTAAATGATTGGAATATTTGATGGGGAAATATATTTATGATGAATTTTTATTGATGCTCTTTATGAGTCTATGTGCACAAACTTTGATGGTCTTCAATCTTGCAGCTTTTTTTAGCCTTACAGATTTTTTTAGCCTTACAGATTTGTATCCATATATTTGATGTGTATGAGCAAGAGAAAATGCAAAAGTTATCATTCTCTGCATGATGCCTAGGGTAGAAAAGGTATATTTTATATTTTCAACATATATTTTAAAAATTGAACTCCAGTAAAAAGAAAAAAAAAAACTATGGTACTACACCTATTATAAATGAAACACCATTAAAAGTTAACCATTTGTGGTCAGTGGTTTTGTAAATTAAGCAATTCTGTTGAAAATTCTGGAGAAAATTCTGGAGAAAATAATTTTGAAATATCTTATAAATATCTAAGATATTGCAGTTTATATTCCAGCAATCGGGTAATTCCATGCAATGTTACGTCATTCATCCATTTATTTTTCATCTAAAATGACAGTTCTCTTCAATTTTTATATAACCATTGACTTATGGTTATTTCAATGCCACAACTGGTTGCTTACTTACAAGCATACACATGCTTTCTTACCAGTCGGGTAAAACAAACCATCAAACCAAACTATTATCCAGTGGTCAAATCGAGACATTTTCATTTTCAGATGAAATTGTCGTCTGGGTGGCAGAAGGGCGTTAGCTCAAATTTCAGGTAAAAAATGAAGTGCTTAGCAGAAGGGCGTTAGAACTATATCACCACAAACTTTTATAAAACTGACTTATTTCCAAAAAAAAAATTGTGGCCGTGTTCTACTATAACATTTCTATTAGTCTTTTAAGTTTTAAACCAATTTTCGGGACGGAAAGCAGTTTAAATATAAAACAAATCTTTAAGTGCGAATAATTTGAAAAGTAGTTTTTGAGTCGCTCGCGCTAACGCCCTTCTGCCAGCCAGCGACGAAATCAAGGGATAAAAGACGTATGTCATACAGGATCCATCGCACAGAATTGCAGAAGTTTCTTTTACTCTCTATTTTTTGTAAACGGAAATACTTGCCTTCATACTGAAAATACTTCTCTTGCCAATTAAGATTCAGATTCAGATAATTTAGTGAAAAAAACACAGAAACTTGGCCTCCACTGGCATCAGATATACATGATAATTAACAAATGATATCAACATGATAGGGGAATGAGCGTTTTAATCACTTTAATACCTTTCTAACTCACGACATTTGATGCCATACATTTCTTTCTTTCGATTCCTTATGACATTAATTATAATTGTATTGTCATGATATAGTTATAATGATATTGTTATGATAATTACTCCCTCCTAAACTCCTCTCATTCTATATCTTGCTGTCGATTCCTTATGACATTAATTGTAATTTTATTGTATTGATATAATTATAATATTGTGATAATTACTCCCTCCTAACTTCCTCTCTTTCTATATCTTTCTTTCGATTCCTTATGAAATTCCTTATAATTATATTATTATGATAATTACATGCAGAGGGTCGTCACTTTATTTGAACTTTTTTTGAAAGATTCCTTTCCATGCAGCAAGAATTGTTAATCATATCAGTACTATATTTTCAAGTTATAATTCTGTACTAAACCACCATGTGATATATATTATGCAATATTTTAAAGCTTGGTACAGTACCTTTGCATATATAGAATTATTATAAAAGCATTATGTGTGATACGTATCACAAATCATAATATATATATATATATATATATATATATATATATATATAGACTATATACTGGTATATATATATATATATATGTGTCTGTATATAGATTATACCTAATTTTTGTTTTTGGTATGATCGATGGAGACGTGTATATCTTGATTATTTTATTATTGCTGTTGCAAAATCATTGAATTAATTTGTAGTATCAGTTTTTGTACCAATAGAATGAAGAAAAAAGACATAGGATACTCTGGAAACTCTAGTCTAATTTTGAAGTTCACTTTCATGGTACTAATAAAGATTGTGCAAATTATATCACTGAGATTTATAGTATACATGCTTTTTGTGTGTATATTTGAACATTACCATTAAACAATATTTCATATTGATGTGCAAGCATTCTTTGATCCTCACCGATTACTAAATCGAAAATCATTAATGTGCAATTATATATGAAAATAGAGCAATTTATTATCTATCACATACTTTTGATAAATACAATTTTATATCTCTTTTCGTAAATTTCTTATTTGCTTAGTCCTATTGGTTTGAATATTGATTTTATTTCATGAATTATTGATTTTGGTATTCGGGTGTGTGTGTACATGTATGTGTTTTTTTTTTCATACTTAATTGCCTTATTATGCTTGGCATATATATTTATTCAAATTTTATTTCAGTGAAAGTCTTGTGAATGCAAAGCAAACAATTTTTTTTTGTCATTTAAAGATGTATTGCATAAAGATGTATTATTCTTCCTGTTGTAAATCCTTTGACTGCATATTACTTGCTGTAAAACTGCATTGAACGGAGAAATATTCTGAACGACGATCAATTTGGGTTGTGACTCTAACAGCTGCTTTTAAAAGGTTACTCCGAATCAACAATCCTGTTGTAAATGTCGGTTGTTAGAACCAATAGAATATTCACAATATTAGCAAATTTGACAGGTATATACTGAACAATTACTTCATGGTGGATAGGTATATGAAGTTTGGAATTAGGTTAGTGTAGGAAGTTGACTGTGAAGCAGTTTTCGCTACTGCAACTACAGTATTTGGCCATAGAGGGCAGCACAGGCCATGGGTATATTTGGCAAAGGCACTTAATTCCAGTTCCCATACAAATACAATGGGTTGAGCACTGGGAAGTCTGATAAAAATTATAGAGTAAAGTATTAGTAACAGATTATGATGGTGCCTACTTAGATCTCATCAAATTAGCGGGGGAGTTGCTGAAACCTGAACAATAGTTTAGTAAAATAAGGAATTAGTTGATACTGCTGTACATTCTCTCTGGAAGCCGGAAGAAGCCATGCCTTATCGTCTTCCCCAGTATCGTTTCTGCGCTTGTGCTGACCCCGCAGTGTGGGAGGAAGGTCACCATATATTGTCAGTATTGTATTTGCGGTAGGATCAATTGTCAGAAGAGCATGTTTCATATAGAACCATATCTACTTGTATAGTTCAAGTTTTTAAAAGAAAAGAAGAGACAGTTTTCAGAATAGCACTTTTTATTGTAGGTAATATATGCATCATTGTTGTATATTAATAACATTAAGGAATTTAGACCTGCAGAAATTAAATATACGGAGCATGTACAATGTTATGATCAGTACGCAATTCCCTTTTTTTGTGTGTCAAAGAGGCAATGTTCTTATAATCATTCTGAATAATCATATGTTATATGTGATTTCCTTGAGGTACAGGGTTAATTTGTGTTTGTATAATTATAATGGAAATATCTATGTCATATTCCTCTATATCCTATCATTACACCATACATGTCATATTATAAAAGTATAGTATTAGGGCCTGTTCAGACATGACACGGCAAAACCTCAGCGTTTTTGTTACGACGTAAATTGTAATACACTTCACGTTTCTGAATCATATATTAACACAAAGCCCTTTAATTATTCCATCGTTCCATGTAAAGATATTGTATGTTGTGGTCTTGTTGTATATTTCATTTGTATCGCCTCTCATATCTATATGGCAATCGTAGCAGTTTATTTTGATAATAATTAAAATCATTCCAAGAATGTGACCCAACGAAATGAGATGAGTTTTGTGTGTATTGTCCGTTCTAATTTTTGAACCTCGGATTTCAGTTTTGTAAAAATGGCTCAAAAACAGGAGCTCGCAGGGGGGACAGCCCACCAAGGGCTCTAACCCACTGATCTCTAACCCTATGGCCCCTCGATTACAGAAACCAAATTTTGGCAGCGAATACGACTAATGGAAGGAGATAAATTGTGTGAGTGTGTCTTGTGTGTTCTTCTAATTTTTGAACCTCATATTGCATTTTTAATGATCTATGTTTTGAACCCTTTCAGGGCAATAATTATTTTTTTTTGTAACGCTATATTTAACTAATAAAATGCAATGTCCCTGAAAACAACAAATATTGGTAGCATCTTCATCAAAAAGTTAGAAAAAAATTGCCAATTTTGAACCTCGAAATGTATTGCCAACTTGAGCATTTTAAAGATATAGACTGGTAGCATTAAATTGCGTTTCAAGGGTTTTAGGTGCAAAATATCCATTCAATATTGTTTAAATATTGCCTTCAGTGGTTTAGATGGCAATACTTCAACCTAAATTTGCAAAAAAGCAGAGATATATGCCCAAATGTTCAATGTTGAAATGGCCAAATGAAACCGTTCCGATATCTATCCAGGCCGGATCGATATGATAATTTACCAAATATATCAATTAGTAGGCGGTTTCCCGGCAAAATTTGTATCATCACGTATTAGTCAAAACATATTCTTTCACATGATTGGTAATAAGAGCTTCCATTTCATTTTTTGAGAGGGGGCATTTCCAAAACTGGTCTATACCTTGGCTTACCGGTATTTTCCTTTTTATGGTCATGTAACAAAAATTGACTCGGTGTGTGCAGAAATGTTTGTCCTTCCTATGCATGCATCTGGTATGTTTTTTACAGTTCTAAATCAATAGTTATTTCGAGCCAAACCACAAAATGATTAATTGAAAAATTATGAAAGAAATTAATTTGATCTGTTAGCAGTCCGCAAAACTATCAAAATGTACAACTAGGATTGATTCTGCCAAAAAGGCAAGGCTTCTTTATTTCATTTCATGTATTGAACAATATAAATTAATATTTTGTCTATACATGTACAAGACATTTTATGTTTACATAAAATATACACAAATATGAATGATTGATTAAAAATATAATTTTTACACATCTTCATCCATGAAATTTGCTTATGACAGGCTACAGGATTTCAATTTCACCCTTGAAGAATACTGTTATAATATCTGTTATAATCAGGCATGCAATGACCAAAATTATGAAAGACACAGCATGGTTGTATCAATTTATTCATATCTCTTCTTTAAATACTCCAAATCCTTGTAGTATGCACTTCTAAACTCACGTTTTGCAACTGAAGCCATGCAAAATAAAAATTATGCCAGTTTATTACTACTCTAAAAAAAACAGTTCCTTTTAAATCTCATAAGCCTAATTTATATTTTAATAAAATTTAAAAAATTAAAAATTCAATGAGAATCAAGAATTCCAAAGAAACTGTATCTTTCATCAGAGACCTAATAACACTCATGTTTGAGGTATTTTCAAGGTTATTATAAGTACCCTATTTCAGACATAACAAATAATTATCTCACTGGGCTTCTACTGTACTTGTTTATTTTAAAAAAAATTTAAACATAATTGAACTAATGTTCAGCATTACTGATTTACATTTTAGAATTGGATCTACTATAACTGATCAGTCAAAGATAAAATTATCAGTTTAATTGTAAACTCACGATGTACACATACTTTCGACTGGGACCCGTATCACAATGCCTTTTTTCAATGACAATTATAATGGACAAAAATCAGTGACAAATCTGATGATACCCAATCAGAAGGAAGGATTTCACTAGCTTATATCCCAGGTCGAAAATCCCATAGAAACCAGTAGAGAAAACCAGTAGAGATTTCTACTGGTTTTTACTGGTCAATTCTCTACTGGTTTCAATATGGAAAGTGGCGGTTTTCCATTAGAAAACCAGTAGAAAAAAGGTTACTGGAACCAGCAGAACACCAGTAGAAACCCCTAATGGAACCATTAGGAGACCAGTAGGATTCCATACAGTAACCATTAGGAGACCAGTAAAAAAGAAGTGCTGGAACCATTAGGAGACCAGTAGGAACCTATACAGAAACCATTAGAAAAGAAGTGCTGGAACCATTAGGAGACCAGTAGGAATCCATTAGGAGACCAGTAGAAAAGAAGTGCTGGAACCATTAGGAGACCAGTAGGAATCCATTAGGAGACCAGTAGAAAAGAAGTGCTGGAACCATTAGGAGACCAGTAGGAATCCATTAGGAGACCAGTAGAAAAGAAGTGCTGGAACCATTAGGAGCCCAGTAGGAATCCATTAGGAGACCAGTAGAAAAGAAGTGCTGGAACCATTAGGAGACCAGTAGGAATCCATTAGGAGACCAGTAGAAAAGAAGTGCTGGAACCATTAGAACAGTAGAAAAAAGTCCTGGAACCATTAGGAGACCAGTTGGAATCCATACAGTAACCATTAGGAGACCATGCAGTAGAAAACAACTATAGGAATCCCCAATGGAACCAGTAGAAAACCAGTAGAAAACAAGTAGGAATCCCCAATTGAACCATAGCATTGGTTACATTGCATGGTTGACATTTTTTAGATCAGTTGAAATTTTACTACCTCAATGCACTTCCAACACAGTACTTCTCACAAAATCTGCCAGCCCTTGTTTTTTTAAAACTTTGTAAGAGCATGCTGGTCTGCAAAGTAGACACAAAAATGACAGGAGCTGGCATGAAGTTCACTTTCAACACAACCATTTTCTCAAGGTTCAGCCACTTCCTCGCAAATGTCTGTTAACAAAACACATCACAATCATGTTGATTCATCTTTATCATATTTAACACTTAAGAGTGTATCATTTTATTATCTGTCAGAATATCATACATCATATAGTGATTACAATTACTGTACATGAACGTTTAAAAAACGAGGTTAACAGATTACATGAAGAAGGTTTTTTTTTAAGTACATACAACAAAAGAAGAAATAATAAAACAATGTTAAATTGGCTAATTATTGTCTAAAAATTATGGCCAATTTTAACAAAGAGAAATCAATCTTGACAATTTGGAGTAGGTTTGGCAATTTGCAATAGATTTCTTACGATAGCCATCTTGAGTAGAAACAATGAGCATGCATTTTTGCTGAAATTTGGAGAATAAATCACAAATGATAACGCAAAGCATGATTTTTACCTGTAGATTGTCAAAGTACATGTAAAAGATTGATATGTAACTTGATAGTACAGTGTATTATGACAAATTTCATTTTCCTCCTGAAATTTGATAAACAAATGAAATATATGGTTCATATTTTAGAAGGTTTGAATTTAAAAATGAAATAGATTTCATAATTCGAAAAATAAATAGGGTGCGTAATTCTGGATTTGAAAAGGGGATGTTAATAACGATATTGAAATAGGGTTCATAATTCCGCAATGGAATGGTGTCATTATTTTGAATATGAAATAGGATTCATTATATTGAAGGTTCGTAATTCCGAAAAGGATACGGGGTTCTCTTCGCATTTTCAGAATAATAAACCTTTGGAACTTGGAAGTATTGAGCCCTTTTTAATTTTTAGGAATTATGAACCACATTTCATTTTTGGAACTACGAATCCTAGTTCATTTTCAGAATTATGAACCCTATTAAATTTTTAGAATTATGAACCCTTCAGAATTTATAAAATTATGAACTTTCAGAAAACGACATGTAACAGTTCAAAGATTTCCTATCCATATAAATAGGTCATTTTCGTACTGTAATCAAATCATTGCATATGTTCTTGTTAAGTGCCTCATTACCAATTATTCAATTCACCTGTTACAAATAAATGTATTTAAATAGTCAGAAAACTCAGAATGCAAATTGAATACATTATTTGTTGCTAGGTATGACAAACATTATGGCTTGCCCTACCTAACAACACATGTTTGCATTTTGACTATTGAAATACAATTATTATTAACAGGTGAATGGGATAATTTGTTACGCTGCACTTTGATTTCATTGTATAAAGAAAATGGCCTAATCACATGTTACTGCAGCATTTATGAATTTTTTGGCGGTTCACGTGCCATACCTGGATAAGTCTTAAGTGCTTAAGAATGGAATCGATTTGTATTGCATTTACCTCACTCAACTTTTCTCTATGACCAACTTATATGATTTGCTACAGGTTTTAGGAACTGACATATTAATACAAAGGGGGTGGGGTGAGCATGAGACTGATCTACTACATAAGCATTATGAAACAGGTCTACTTCATATTAGTAATAACAAATATACACAAATACTGAGATCTTTTACCCAAATCATTAATATGTCAGTTTGTAAACCCTGCAATTCATTAAAATTGCAAGTGACATGAATGGGCATTTCAGTTCTACAGCTAAGCTATTCAGGTTCGTGGCTATATAACTCACCCCCCATCTCTCTATCTCTATAATGAAGGGGAAAATAACCTGAAATTTTCTTGCAGTTATGCTATCGGATGTGTGTAGATCGACCTCATTTTGGAAATATCCCTCTTCAGCTTGGACTCATGGTTTAGCTTTGGGGGGAATCTGCTGTATAATGCAAGTGCTGCTTGATCCAGGGTACGCAAAGAATTCTAATGCATGAATAAAGCAAAAAGAAAGGAATACAAGTTAAGAAAAACTGTTATAAATTTTAAAACTGGAACGTAAACAATGAATTAAATAATGAATTCTGTCAAAAAAGTACTGCTTCAAAGATTCATCAGAAATAATCTCTCATTGCTCACAAACATAATATAAACATACCTTTGCATTTTAAACATTTGTTGGCAATGCAAAACGTGATTCAGGATTTTTTGTAAATAATTATCAATACAATTCTAGTTTGCTAATGAGAGTAGAATCAAAGTTCTATTGACCTATGCTGGCGAGGAAAAGAACACAGTTTGAAACTCGCAAAATATGGTCGGTTATTGCAACATACCTGCAGGTTTTAGTGATCTGAAATTAATTGAATTATATATATTTGAAACTTAGGAAAAATAAGCCTTTCGAATGAAATGATCAATTTGTTGATGCAATCAGTGATCATGCAAAATATGAAACATATAGGGTATGTAAAGAAATAATACAAGTACATCTACACAATTACCGATAATGTGGCTTCAACTGTGTCACGAGGCTGCTGAATGCTGATCCAGAAGGTTGAGAGAAAGTAGCATATTGTGCATGGTCTCACGTCAATATACTGTGGGTACAATGTGCTTTGAATCCACTGCTTTGATGAAAGATGCCTACAATTAATAAGAAAATAAATAAAGTTAAAATAAATTGAATGGTTGATGCATGTGCAACACACGTAGGCCTACTACAAACTTCTTTGTACAGCCTGTTTGTGAATAATTTTGTTAACCATTTACGGGTCTAACCATTTATTTCCAGATAAAGGCTTCTGTATATATAGGAACACACCATGAACTGATTATACAATACATTTATGGTGAAAGAACTTTGTACACGTCTTCAGATGTTGTTTTGTTTTGTTAAAGTACTTGTTTAAGGTTATTTGACATGGCTAACATCGAAATGGTGTGGTGTGTTCAACGCACCCTTTCGAGAAAAGCGGAGAACCGCCTTAACGCACCTTTCGGGTTAAGCGGAGGGGGCTTTTCTCAGCGTTGACTAGTCTTCCACATCAGTCGTTTGTCGTTTAAAATGGAATTTAAGGAATATAAATTTAATTCGTTTAAATTGAAATAATCAAAATTGAAACAGATAGACTAGAAAATTAAATAAAAATACTGTTTAAGTAACTCCAGGGAGCTCCGACGTCGGTACAGGAAAACGATTCAAATAGCAGATTGGGCGACAATTTTTCGGAATGTGAAGAGTTAGTAATTACAATTTTGACTTACAATGTTTTTCGACTCCTCTGAGCATCGTCCCAACTACTTGAAATTATAATATGAAGAAGTCTTAGATGGGAAAAAGGGCGATTCTTCGTCCTAATTTGACGATTCATCCATGTTGCATCGTCGATTCAAAATGGCGAAGAGAAAATACGCATGCGCAGTAGCCGCGCAGCAAATAAGAATATTCATGATATAGAGCGCTGTTCGCTCGAAATTGCTGAATATGCACGAGGTTGAGAAGGGCTCTCTTTCTTCGATTCTTCAGCAATTTTGAGTGAACGGCACTCTATATCATGAATATTCATATTTGCTGCGCCGCTACAGAGCATGCATACTTCCTCTTCAACATTTTTGTTGAATCAATGATACAACATGGATGAACCGATTGTCGGGTTAGGACGAAGAATCACCCTTTTTCCCAGCATCAAAGACTTTTTCAAATTATAATTTCAAGTGGTTGGGAAGTCAAAATTGTAATAACTTTTTAAAAGATCTAGGTCTACCCCTACTTATTCACAAGTTCACATTTTGAAAAATGCAGCCCAATCCGCTGTTTGAATCGTTTTCCTGTACGACTACGAGCTCTGGAGCTCCCTGGAGTTAGCGTTTATGCTTCTCATGCAGCGCACTTTATTTATTTTTAAAAAGAATAAAGCACTCAGTTCTCAAAATTGACATTACTCACAGCAGTTTCATGTGTAGGTAAATGCACAAACTTTGCTTTGAATGATGCCCCATGCATCCCATCAAGATCCTATACATAGTCATAGACGCGCATGCATATGGGATCATACAATACATTTCTCATCTTGGCGTTGGAAATAAGCACTCCTACTACTAGTTCACAATCATACATTACTACGTTTCAGAACAGAAAACAGTTACTATATATATTGTAAATAAATTAGGTAAATCTAAGACTTACCCATGATGTAGAATAGCAGGGGAAAACGAAAGTATTCAAAAAGATTTTGCCACTCTGCTCTAGCTCCTGTCGCTGGCTCTGTGTAGCAGTTGAGGAATGGCTATAGTATAGTATTGTGTGTATGTGTGTGATGTACTCAAGGCAGGCATGGTATACGCGCGCACATGCACTGTGCACATGCTTTCACTGCATGGCTTGGTTATATACGTACACACAGAGTACTATTGCAGCTGTTCAAAAAGGCGGGAGTCGCATTTTTGGGTTTTGGGGCTTGTAGTCTTGATCAATATTGCAGACCTTATATGGTGCATGTCAATTAGATGTTGCACAATCTGTAAAATAAAACTATTAATATAATGACTTATGGAGAGTTTCTAACTCCTGGTTTGGGGGTTTAAATAAACATTGGTATACTCCAGAGGCGGCGCTAGATCCTACTGGTTTCTATCGCATTTCACTGATCTTCAAAACCATTAGAATCATCTGGTTCGTAAAGTTTTCTACTGGTTTAAATTGACTTAGGATTTTTACACCCATGTTAAAACCATTAGATCCTACTGGTTTCTATTGGATTCTACTGGTCTTCAAAACCATTAGGCTCTATTGGTTTGTAAAGGTTTCTATTGGTTTGACTTAGGATTTTTACACCCATGTTCAACCCAGTAGATCTTACTGGTTTCTACTGGTCTTCAAAACCATTAGGCTCTACCGGTTTGTAAAGTTTTTTCTACTGGTTTGACTTAGTATTTTTACACCCATGTTCAAACCATTAGATCCTACTGGTTTCTATTGGTTTCTACTGGTCTTCAAAACCATTACCCAGCAAACACAAAACGTTATCATAACGTTTCCAAAACGTTTTTATCAGGTCCCGTACGTCTTCGTCTTTAATCAACGTTTAAAAAACGTTCGTATAACGTCGAAGTTTTGACTTAATATTTGCCGCAAAGCACAGGTCTTTTGAAGACGTTAGGAAAACGTTTTGGACGTCACAAAAGTAATCACATTGGATATGTCCTGTACAACGTTTACATAACGCTTTACCCAGACGTATTTTATTGAACGTTTATTAAACGTTAGTAAACGTTTTTTTATATTTTCAAATTCAAGCTCAAACTTTATCGATTTCAATCCAAACAGAAAGGATCATTCTCAATTTGTGTATATTATATGAGCTAGCACAGTTGCATATCGTGTTTGCTGTAATTCTTTGACTTCTTGACAGCATTAAATGACAGGTTGAATTCTTGGAGGGGTCAGAAACCGCCCCCCACTCCGGGTCGGAGGGATCGACCGCATATGCGTGTTCCCAAAATCTCTGGTAAAGGGTTACTTTTTCGCGCGACGGCCCGCCATTGACTTTCACGCCGGAGATAGGTTGCTTTAAAAAAGGGGGGAAGTGCATACGCGTACCCTAAAAAACACTGAGTGGGGGCCGGGGAGAAAGTTTGCAAAAGGTGACAATAAAGAAAACACTCTTTTAGAGACCCCTTCAAAAAAAAAATACTTAAACTGATCAAAACCCAGTTCTTATAGCCAGGAAATAATGTTTTTATAGTTGCCCACCATTATCACGTCGTTAAAATGTTTTTTTTTAAAGGAACATTCAGTAGTAATTAAAATAAAATTCCAATATATCAATATTGATATACGTCTTTTGTGTAAATATACATGGTTCAAAGATGATTCGAACAAATTACTGGCCCTCCTCAGAACTCAACTCTCCCTTTACGGGAGCATAATTATATTAAATGAACATTTAATCAAGAATTAAGAATGTTTTAATTTGATCTTTAAATCAAATGGTCTATCTGTGTCTATTTTAATTTGAATATTTCAAAAAAAAAGTATCTAATTAGCAAAAGAATTTGCTAACTACTCTATTGTTTTAATGACTTGAAATAATCCGATTAGATGGAATTGTAACAATTTCCCCCAACATAAACACAATCATTTTGTTTGTCTAATTTTCCACAAATTTTTAATCATAACGAATGACAGATTTAGAAACTAAGCTGTACTAAATAACTCAATGTATGTTTGCTGCCATCTAGTGGTGGAGAGCGAAAACTTAATTTTCAAATAATTACAACACTCAGATCAGCTCAACGGCGCGGCGCATTCCGATCATTACTTTGCCATTTCGCCAGATTTGTCTTCCTTTAAAACCCACAGTAGGCCCTGTGGGGGTTATGGTTAGATTTACACCAGGAAATAAGAATTTTAAGAGTATTCCAGAACAAGAATTTAACAAAATGAGGAAGGATCGAAGCAGGATTTCTAGCTCAGCTGAGACAGTAGTCCCACACAGGCACTCATGTGTGGAAATGATCGGTCTGCAGAAAACGATCAACTTTTCAATTTGCTTTGCACTGGATCACTGCTAGCTGCTGGAGCTACTTTAAAGATCATCATTTTGTCCAGGAGGTGAGTAGTAAAATTAAAATTACACATAATAAATAATGCTTTCTGTACAAAATTGGAAATTTGGTGAAGTAAATCTTATTACTTTTGAGTTTTGTAAATTTTGTTCAGGAATGATGAAAACAAAGATCCAAACTGATCGCAATGTACAGTAACACTAACACTACAGTAACAGTTAGTAGGCTACTGGCACTGCATCTATTATGAGTATGACAGTAGGTCTACATATATTCACCTAATCACCTATAGACCTCTATATCTGCGTACCTAAGCCTGGCTTTTCAATGAAAGTGAAAAATCAAACATGAATCTAACTAGACAGAAATAACCGTCTGGTATGGGTCATTCTTTAATAAAACTGACATTTGTTGACATTCCCCATACACAGACGGTACCCCATACGGCTCGCACCGGGGGGAGAGATTGAGCCGATTTTGGCCTGCTTTTAGGTCAAAAACTTTCTCCCACGATTTTCTTTATTTAGATCTAATTTTCTGATTTATAAATCAGATACAAAAATACTATGTATTTTTTTCTCCTATGTACAGTTATCAAAGTTTTATTACCTATTTCTAAATGCGAAATTTACGGACTTACGTATATGAGTTATCCATTTTTATCTCAGAACCAAGGAAACGGTACGTTCATGCATTCGAACTGGTAATCTATGACATGACCCGCCCGATATATTTCGGGTCAACCGACCAAAACAAGCCCAATGGCCAATCAGAGCACGTGTTTGATATTGGGCTTATGAATATTCAAACATCACCGGCTCAAGCCGGGCTGACTCATACGTAGCTATTGGACGTTCGAAAAGAAAAAATGAATATTCATCAACTTAAACCAAGATGGCTGACAACAAATCTTGTTGACTACAAGACTTTCTCGGATTAATCATTAATATAGGATCTAAATGAGCAAGCTATCGTAAGTCAAAGTATATATTTCGGGTTATTTATTATGGCTATTTAGATTCAGTGTAATATTGCAGCCAAAGTGGATATATGAAGACGTAAAGAGTGAAAACTCGTTGCATAACTCATTCATCGCGGTCCGGCCGAACCGAACCATTCGTTCCGCACACTACCCCATACGCGGTACTTCAGTCTATGTATAGAGGCGGTCAGAGGAGCCAGATGCAATCTCAGCGGAACAACCGTCGATATTACAGACTGAAGCTTTCGGTCTAGAATCTAACTAGACTCTACTAGTCTAGATCTAGACTTAGATTACTTCTAGACCGAAATTTCTGTCTCTTTCGTACGTTAGCCTCTGATTTGGGCACACATAGCTGCATCCTGCATTACTATCCTGGCTGTGTATTAAAAGCTGTGCTATTGATTCTCAACATTTCCAACACCACTGTATAAAACTCAACTGATTTCACTCGAAATCAGTACTTTAGTGACAATTTATGACACCTAAATAGCAGTAAAATACAATTTGTTTAACTTACTGATGTTAGAAAGAATAATTTAAAAATTCAAATCGTAAGTCTTGTGTCAAATTTGCCGATCAGCCCAATCGGTTCTATTGTGTGCAGTCTATGCAATAGTGTGTGGTGTCGTCACGCCAGAGCCTTTTCTATTATGCCTCCGCTACAGAGTAGCCGGAGGCATTATTGTAATATATATCATAAACCATATTGTAAGGATCGATGGATGTGTTTATGTTTACATACAGGCAACTATGAGAAAGCACGATACATAGCCAGGCAGGCAGAAGAAACATCCAACTTAGAATTGGAAGATGATGGCGTGCAGCAGCGGAAGAGACGTCCACCCCCAAGATTCAGCAAATCTTCAGGAAGTGATGCCGGTAAGTTTCAAACCCACAGGCGAAATATTAATCATATTTTGCACGAAAAAGATTGACCTTCGTTTCTTGTGGAAAATTTTCACAAAATGTCCCACTTCAGCTATTTACAGGTATGTCATGTCCTTCTGTTGGCTTTTCTCAACATATTGCTATTAGTATTAGCCACTGCGAAGCAAACAGACACGGTGGTGTATTATTGGGAACACCCTCGCCCATGGATGTAGTCCTGGGGCCTGTTTCTCAAAACTGTCAGAAGTCTTAATTTTTTTGATAACCAAAAGAGAAACGTGTTGTAGAATTAACACACGTTTTTATGGGATATCCACGCACTTTGACATATGACGGTTTTAGAGAAAAGGCCCCAGCTCCCGACGTCATACTTCCCTTTCGCCACCAAGTGATTTATGAAACAGACCGTACAGATAAGTCTCTGAATACTTGTCCATTAAAACGTCTTATTGACGTTTCTGTTTGATATTGTTCATGGTTAAGAGAGAAAAAAGTCATGAAATGGCAGCGCAAGATCTTTTTGCGTTCCAGAGATGTCGCAGTTTATGTGTAGGAAGGGGGGCCATCATGCCTCCCCCAAGTCTTTTTACGGTTAAGTTACAAACGCGCATGTATTATATTATTAACATAAATGTTCGTGTATTTCTAAGTTCGAATATTGTTTGATTGCTCTAAATTGCAGAAACTCAACACTGAGAGTGCTCCAATTAAAGCTGTCACCAACGAGGAAGCTTCGGATGATGTAGAAGTAGCAGATACTGCCATGGAGAATTGAATAGTGTTTTCCATCTGGGTAATGCAATATTAAGCCCGTTTTGAAAGCCCATTTTTGCTACTCGATTTCACTGTCAGTTTTCTCGGCGAGTACACAAGTACTCTATTTGATTTTGCCAAATCGAAACAGATAAAAATGACTGGTAATAATGATTTCATATTTTAAAGGAAGATGCAAGGTCCAAAATTGGCTTCTGGTAAAATTCACTTATAGCACAAATCTGGACCTGCCCACTAAATCTTTGGTCGATCAAAAGGACAATATTTGACTCTGATTTAAAGGGGAACTCCAACCTAGAAATTTCACTGTTTCAATCAAAGATGAATTTGAACAGTATTTAGGAAAAAGAAACTACACTCATTTACATTTTTTTAGTAAATTGCTCTCGGCTCTGCAAATTGGCAACGCTGATCTGTGAACAGCTGTCAATTCACTTTGTACACAAAATTTCACATTTTCTCAATTTTCTTGGAAGTTTTCTAACACATTTCTAACCCCCATAGTCAAAGTATGGTGTATAGAAAGCATTCTCCTGAACATGTAACTCTCAAGAAAATTGAGAAAATATGAAATTTTGTGTACATAGTGGACGGAGAGCTGCATGCTATTAGAGTTGATGTCATCAGCATTGCCAATTTGCAGAGCTGAAATGAGTGTAGTTTCCTTGTTTTTATACCATACTTTTAGTTAAAAAGTTGACTTCTTAACCCTATCTAGCCCGGGCTATTTTGAAACTGCATAGCACTGGGGGGTGCCCCCCCATATGATCTTGGCTGTTGATCTCAGCCGATCGCTGCGAAAATTTGCATGCATGTCAAGTGAAGTGTATAAATTATTCCTTAGGTTTTCTATTTATTTGATAATTTCTTATGGATTTTTTTTTTTTTAATTTATGTATTTTATTGCTTTTGTTGTTTTATTTTAATTCTAACGATAATTCACTATTTTGAATCCCAAAATAAACACCTTAAAGGGATCCGGTAACTTTGTCTCAGATTCTGAAACAAAATCCTGGATTTAGCTCATGCTGCAATGATAATTACAAACCTTTAGGTCAGTCAGGAACCCCATGACTTTTACAAGCCGATCGCCTGTCTGATTATCAAGATATTTATGATTGGAAATCGAGACCAAATTTGCGTTTTCCTAACGGATTTCATAACACTACAGTCTATTGGGGAAAACGAGTATGGTAAAACCGGTCACTCAAAGATTTTTACTTTTTTGAGGCAGTTCTTGATAATTTTAAAGCGCGATTTTTTTAGGGCTTCAATATTACACCATATCACAGACACTGATAACACGTGGGGCGGTGCATCTCAGATTTAACATTGTTAAACGATGCCTTTAACAAGACCAAATAACCAATGTTTTATCTCTTTTTTGGAAAAAAATTAGATTTCCATATGTTTTGTAACAAATCACGAAAATGTGTGATTTTCGGGCTGACATGCAAAGACAAAAGGTCACGTGACTTTGTAATGGTAGGTCCGATTTTCGAAAAATTTATTTCAAAAAATGCACAAGACTCGAAAGAAAAAAGTCATGCAATTTCAGCTCAAGCTTCTTTGGCATTAAAAATGTAGCCGGGGGCTTTTAAAGCTGTGTCGGTATACTTGCTCGATCCTTGTGGACTACATATGTATATACAAATGCAGAAGTTTGAACTCGGTTGGTGAGATGTATAAATCTTGGTCACAACGCTACTTCTGATCACGCCACACCGAATGGTTGCTCACTGTTGTTGCACATTTTTATGAAGCTACGATGCTGACTTGTCTTGACGAAATAAACTGTATATTTATGAGGTCGAGGAAAATGTAAATGCACAGGTATAGAGAGTTTGTAAGAAAATTAGCCTCCGGCCCGGGTTTATAGGGTTTAATTTGTAGACATTAGCACATTGGCATTAATATATTTGTCTGTATTTGGTGGCTAGTTTTGTTGGTAATCGGTGGCCTCTACACCCCCTGAAAAAGGTCTAGCAATGCCCCTGTTGGGGCAAATAGCTAAATCGGCATTCACACGTAATAAATGATAATTTGCTACATCGTTTTACTACATACTGTACATTTGTTTCACTTAGATAAAGTACACAAAATAATTCTATGCACAATTTGGTTTTACCAAAGATAAAGACTAATTATGTCAAGTTTTTTGATCATTTGTTGGTGCATCTTTTGTTTTGGAACAATCGAATTGCCAACATCTTTTCGAGAATGCAAGACAAGTTATACGTTCTGTAAATCACTCAAATTGTTTTTAGTAAGTGTGTTGTAACCAAAGTTGCTATATGTGTGTGCTGCCAAATTCTTGAAACTATATTCATTCATATCTTGCCTTTTATATGTATTTTAATTCATGTCATGTTTATATTTATGTTATATTGACCAAAGTTGCTATATGTGTGCTGCCAAGTTATTGACACTATATTTATTCATATCTTGCCTTTTATATTCATAGACCCGTAAATTTATGAGTATTCATATTCAATTTAATTCAATTAATTTCAAGTCAATTAAAGATTTATTCTCTTCCATTCAACTAAACAGCATATTTGAAATCTGTTCAAAAAATACAATTTATACGTAGGAACATAACTATAATTTAAGAACTTGTATTGTTTGTTTGATTGATTGATGGTTATTTTTTACCTGACTGCTAAGAAAGCATAAATGCTTGTAAGTAAGCAACCAGACGGACGACGGCTTAAGGTCCTCTCCGAGGGACCTGGTAGTGAGGATTAATGCCTTACCAAAGGGCACTAGCGCATCGACTTGGTTTCGAACCCGGGTCACCGGATTACGAGACCACTGCTCTACCAACTGAGCTATCGCGCCTCCTCTTACAAGGAAGAAGGCGTGAATCTTAGTAAGCATGGCTTGTATTGGGTACGCCTGAATACACAAATACATAATATTTGCCAGTTAATGACATATCTTCAACTCATCTATCAGTTTATTGTGTAGATTGATTTGTTCATGTGTTTTGTATCTGTAGTTTTAGGTAAGTGCGGGTATTCTATTAAAAAAAAATCAATAATATTCTAAACCCTAGTTTTCTAAAACCTTTTTTCCAAAATTTGCTCATTATTTGACATGATATACTGTATTACCAAGTCTTTGTACATACATCTTGTAATTATGTTCGATAATAAAATCATAAAATCAATCAAATGTGTAAACCAGTGTTTATTCAATATACACCGTATGTTAGGCGTTCTTAAAACTTTTGTAGGATGTTCTAGACGTTCTTAAATGGTTTGCTGCACGTTCTTACGTCTGCAAAGACGTTTGAGACGTTCTTAAAGGTTTTCTGAACGTTCTTACAAAGTTTGCAGGGCGTTCTAGACGTTCTTAAAAGGTTTTCTGCACGTTCTTATGTCTGCACAGACGTTTGAGGCGTTCTTAAAGGTTTTCTGAACGTTCTTACAAAGTTTGCAGGGCGTTCTAGACGTTCTTAAAGGTTTGCTGCACGTTCTTACGTCTGCAAAGACGTTCTTAAAAGGTTTTCTGAACGTTCTTACAAAGTTTGCAGGACATTCTAGACGTTCTTAAAAGGTTTGCTGCACGTTCTTACAACGTCTTATAGCGTTCTTAAAAGGTTTTCTAGACGTTTTTTTAATGTTCTTAAAACGTCTACAGGTTTTCTGCAGGTCCTTACACTTCAAAGCAAATGCATAAAAGGTTTTGTATTGGTTTTCTGACGTTTAGACAACGTTTGAAAACGTCCTGTTAAAACGTTCTAAAGACGTCCAAAACCTTCCACAAAAACACGTCCTAAAAACGTGTTCACAAAACGTCCAAGTAACCAACTTTAAACCTGTTTAGAATGTTCAGAAAACGTCCGATTGTTAGTTGGGTAGACTCTACTGGTTTGTAAAGGTTTCTACTGGTTTGACTTAGTATTTTTACACCCATGTTAAAACCATTAGATCCTACTGGTTTCTATTGGATTCTACTGGTCTTCAAAACTATTAGGCTCTACTGGTTTGTAAAGGTTTCTATTGGTTTGACTTAGGATTTTT
Source organism: Mesocentrotus franciscanus (assembly GCA_037976565.1). Lineage (NCBI taxonomy): Eukaryota > Metazoa > Echinodermata > Echinoidea > Camarodonta > Strongylocentrotidae > Mesocentrotus > Mesocentrotus franciscanus. The sequence goes on from CP137671.1 coordinate 20,972,555, forward strand.
ACACCCATGTTCAAACCAGTAGATCTTACTGGTTTCTACTGGTCTTCAAAACCATTAGGCTCTACTGGTTTGTAAAGTTTTCTACTGGTTTGACTTAGTATTTTTACACCCATGTTCAAACCATTAGATCCTACTGGTTTCTATTGGTTTCTACTGGTCTTCAAAACCATTAGACTCTACTGGTTTGTAAAGGTTTCTACTGGTTTGACTTAGGTTTTTTACACCCATGTTAAAACCATTAGATCCTACTGGTTTCTATTGGATTCTACTGGTCTTCAAAACCATTAGGCTCTACTTGTTTGTAAAGGTTTCTATTGGTTTGACTTAGGATTTTTACACCCATGTTCAAACCAGTAGATCTTACTGGTTTCTACTGGTCTTCAAAACCATTAGACTCTACTGGTTTGTAAAGGTCTCTACTGGTTTGAATTAGTATTTTTACACCCATGTTCAAACCATTAGATCTTACTGGTTTCTATTGGTTTCTACTGGTCTTCAAAACCATTACACTCTACTGGTTTGTAAAGGTTTCTACTGGTTTTACTTAGTATTTTTACACCCATGTCAAAACCATTAGATCTATTACTGGTTTCTATTGGTTTCTACTGGTCTTCAAACCATTAGACTCTACTGGTTTGTAAAGGTTTCTAATGGTTTTACTTTACCGTTCCTCCTGAAACCATAAGACTCTACTGGTCTCTGGAAAACCAGTAGAAACCATTAGAATGTCTCTACTGGTTTCTACTGGTTTCTATGGGAATTTCGACCTGGGATAACAAAAACTGTCATTGGTCACTGATGACAAGTTTTGTGAAATGGGGCCCTGGTCTCCTTTTCATCACCAAAGCATCTTCAACACTACAGTAAAATTGCACAAGTAGTGACCTAGTTCAAGACTTTTTCCAAAGACTTTGTAGTTGTCCTCCCGGGGTTGGAGATCAAACTCTTGGTCTGCCCTCAAAATTAGCATATTTGATCGAGCTTTGATTTACTTAACTACATAACAGTAGGGGCACTACTGCAAGTCTATTTAAGAGGTGTCGTGATCTAGTGGATACGTCACCAGACTGTGGCTCACATGGTTCCCGGTTCGGTTCGAGATTAATGTCCTTTGGCAAGACATTAATCTACTTTTGCCACTCTCCACCCAGCTGTGTAATGGGTACCCTGTACGATGCGAACATTAATGTGGTTGGATTGTCATGTGTGCGCTTGTAAAATGGCGCCTGGCCGGTATACTCCCCAGGGAGCAAGGCGTGTGCACTATCATGTGAGGATTAGCGATTTAATCCAGTGACCAAGATAATAATAATTATAATGTAAAGCTCTTAGAAACATATTATTAAGCGCTGTACAAATGTGACTATTATCATTACTTATTATTGCTAAAGCTAAACTAGAGTACTGGTAGTAAAAGCGTATTGACAACAAAACTGGTAATCTATGGTCATAAAATGTTCGATGAACACTAAAATAGTAAATGTAATCAATATTTCTCTATTATCATGACGCATTTAGAAGAATTCGGGTGTTAAAACAACCCTCGTCGTATACCCTTTTCGCGAGGAAACCGTTGAATGACTTGTTTGAATCTCCTAACGGTCTAACGCCCTCTCTCGGTTGAACGAAAACATATGGCGGTTTCATCGCCGCAACTCGCACTCTTCTCGCCCAGTGGGAGGACTGTCGTCTGCTAGCGAGCTATCTCACTGAGCTGAGCTGGACTGCCGTCTATGCATTTGGTAGCAAGCTGCATGCACGATGACGCACGATCGGTCGGCTAGCGCTAGGGCTGCGCTGCACTGGCCGCGGAGCTGTATACATGTCTGGCTATGCAACAATTACGGCATCTTCTCACCGGACAATTAGGTGGTCAACAATCAATGCTCAACAATAGAAAATACTCCCCAAAACTGGCGATACGCATACTATGTACAGATGCTCTTTTGGTGTGTTTTAATAATCGACCTACCTTTCTTATAGCTGGCAGCCCCTCGCATGCTCGAGAACTTGCAAGATAGTCGCCGATGCATGATGCCCATGTGCACACATACACAACTTCATGCCTGGCCTTTTCCACTGACCTCATACCCGCGGGCTGTTGTATCTTTCGCGGCTTTTTTTTTTCCTTCTCCCTCTCCCTCGACTCTACTACTCTCTCTGCCCTTTCTTTCTTTGTTATACCGGCTGACGTCCTGACCATGTAGGGGGTTTGCTTTATTATGTCTCGTTACGGGTGGCTGTAAATAGTCGTACTTGTACATGTATTATAAATTGGAGCTACGGTTAGTTGCACATTATTTTGCATAATCATCTAAACCTTTTTCTCAAATGTCCAATGTCCAATGTTTCTCGCATTTTCTGTTTTTATTAAAAATAATTATTTGCCGGCCGCCATATAATGTTGTTATGCTGTAGATAGAAAGAGGAAATTATAGAAGAATAAAAATATACAATAATAAGGAAAGATAGAATTATCCGGCGGCCGCATGATTCACTGGTTCTTATTCATGCAGTAATACTTGGCTTTTCCCTTTTATCTCTCTCCTTTTTTTTATTTTTATTACCCTTGATATGGAGAGGGGCGTTGGCTGCTCAGTCGTTTTGTTCCTCTTCCCTCTACCTTTTTAGGTACCCTATTTCATTTTCGGAATTATGAACCCTATTTCATTTTCTGAATTATGAACCCTATTTCATTTTCTGAATTATGAACGCTTTTTCATTTTCTGAATTACGAACGCTTTGTCATTTTCGGAAATACGAACCTTTGGAATTATGAACCCTATTTCATTTTCGGAATTATGAACCCTATTTCATTTTCGGAATTATGAACGCTTTTTCATTTGCTGAATTATGAACCCTTTGTCAGTTTTCGGAAATATACGAACCTTCGGAATTATGAATCCTATTTCACTTCTCTGATTTATGAACCCTTTGTCATTTTCGGAATTCTGAGCCTTCGGAAATATGAACCCTAATTCATTTTCGGAATTATGAACCTTCGGAATGACGAAACTTCTGAATAATGCAACAAAATATGACATAATGTTCGGTATTATGAACGCTTTTTCATCTTCGTAATTATGAACCCCTAGGCTTGGGAAATTTGTGTTTCGGAATTATGAACCTTTGGAAAAATGAACCTTCGGAAAACGAACCTTCGGAAAATGAGTGCCCCCTGGTAAATGTTACGGATGGATTATGCCCGTTTAGTTGTGTCATTACAACGCAACTTTTATACCGAGTGGTCCCAATGATTATGATATAAATAATATGATTATATACCAAAATAAAGGTCAAAATTAGGCGAACAAACATACTAAATTTCAACAATTTAATTTTACAGCTAGCAATACAAAATATAAAACATTAGAGTTTCATATCCCACCATTAAACCGCCCCTATCCCCGGAGCGGATCCAGCCGGCGGCAAGGGAGGGGGCCAGAGAGGGGGCCAGAGAGGGCCCAATTCGTGAAAAATATTTAGCGGCGACTCAGCAAGTCGGTGAATAAGCGGAGGGGGGTAGTGAGCACTTTTTTGCCCGATTCGTGAGAAAATATTTAGCGGCGACTCAGCCAGCCGGTGAACAAGCGGGGAGGGGGTGGGCCGGGGAGCAGTTTTTTGTTGTTGCTCAACGGGGGATATAGTGCTATTATTTTTTTTACTCAACATCCACCACCCCTTGAGTACCAGGGGAGGGGGCCCATCTTCTTTTTTTAAACAAAAAAGGGTGTTTTTACCTTTTTTTGGCCAGGAGACAAAGCTGGTCACGCTCATACATCTTAATATATACATGTATTTGCCACAATAATGCCGTGTATATACCATTATGAACAGAAATTTGAAGTAAGGGAGAGATTACAGGCCCTATTACATTCTCATAATTATGAAGCCACATCTTGAAACCCGGACACAGCATGAGAAAGGGGAAGCTAAAACATGACTGTATATATAGGTACACACCCTGCGCATGGTATCACGGGTGCTTTTTGTCTGTTCTTTCGATAGGAAATTATCCATAAACAGGAAAGTGGTCCTCGACCTTTTACTCATCAAAATGTATTTTTTTAATTTTACACAATCATGATGAGCAGATTCGAACGACACTAAGTATTGTGAATGGGCAAAGATAAAGAATGTAATTGAGTACCGCCTTGAAGTGGACGAGGAAAGGTGGAATCTGCTTGGAGTCGGGTGTATAGTTATCATGGACCTCATATCGTTTATAGTATAGGTCCATGATATGAGCCAGTTGTGTAGGTCACATGACCAACCTGCCCCCACCACACGTAAACAACAACAAAAATAAAGAAGGAGAAAAATAATAAAAGTAAGGAGGAAGATAGAAAGAGAGCCTGAGAGAGAGAATGAAAGGGAGATGGAGAAAAGGAAAGTGAAGATAATATTGCCCTCTCTTCAGCAAACGTTCCGGATCGCGACGTGCGTCCCATTTCATCCAATAATGAGACCAAAACATCAGTGCCCCTACAAGGGCTGGGGCAATATGAAGATGATAAGACACGTTACTCCACGAAATATTATAATGATTCCAAAGTTACGCCCCTCTCATTCAAAATCACGAATTTACAAAGACTTGTGTTGTATGACATGTTGCAGCTTCATAGTGCATAGTCCAGTCCGTAGAGTCATGTTAGGGCTTTATGCGTCTGTCATCAGATGGATTGCAAGTATTGAAAAATTCTATACCTTTGTCTCAATAAATCTTTTGATGGGACATGTGAAAGGATTATTTATGAAATTGGGACCCATTTCTGAATTTCTAGAAACGTGTTTTTTCCAGCGCTACACAAATCAAATTGCAATATGATTTCTCTTGCGCGCAACTATAGCCACCTATGTTTATTATCAGGAGCGCCGGAAGTGGGGGACGCATTTTCACCGCCGCCCCAAAAAAGCCCCCTCCCGAAAAAACCTGCAGTAAAGGAGTACAAATGGTTTGTATTTTTAACCAAAAATAAAAACTGAATTGAATCGCATAAAAATATATTCCATTCAAAGAAAAGGAGAGTAAACCGATTAAATTTCCTAAACATTCCGCATGCCCCTATATTTATCAATGGAGGATTTTATAATAGCGAAACACGCATTATCGTGAAAAATTTGTGAGAGGATGGGAAAGCGTATGTTTTTTTTAATTATAGGGGTGAGAAGACATGAGCCCCTGAACACTGGCGTATTGATGGGGGCAGTTTCCCAAATAAAATTCAAACGTGGTTTATTTCTAATTCGATACAAGTGATGTACAAATGTTGCTGAAGTGACATGATTTCCGGGATTTTTCTCAATTTTTTTGTAAATTATACTGGTTTATGCGTTTGTTGGAAAATTACTAATTTCCAAATTAACAGGCAAAATATATGCTTATTTAGAAGCCTTCATGTCCGAGCCTGCAGAACGCGGGGCTCGGGGGCTCGAGCCCCCTCACTTTTTTGGAAAAGAATGTTAAAGAGAGAAAGAAAGAAATAGAGAAGAAAAGAATGAGTGACCTGCCAGTGTCACAAATGAGGTATAAAAATATGCTCATCTGACCGTAATTAAATGCCTAAAACCCTACCCTTACGGGGCTCTGCCCCCTTGACCCCACCAAGGGCCCTAAGGCGCGCCTGTTTGTTATATACAACTACACTGTACATTTTTCTCCAGTGTTTCCATAAAACTATGCCAGAAATATATGATTTCCTAGTATACTCCTTTAACGAAAGTACCTACTTAAAATCTTCTAGATAATTAATTTATCTGTTCTCGTCATACATACCACGGTTCTTGTAATGTTTTATACAGGGTGTATTTATTTTTAAAAATACTTATATTGTTGTCGCAGAAAAGTTTTACTAGATAGATGTTGTAAATAAGTACGGTATTATTATCACTAGGCCTACTAGCAGGTCAGGGAGTGTCAAGAATTGAGCAATGGACAACATAACCAATCGGAAATTGATTTGCAAAATGGAGAGAAAAAATTCGAACACAAGCCCATAAGTTTTGTGAAGAAAATATATTTTAATTATGGATCAATAATGATAGCGACCCCTATGACTGACGACCCCAATTTTATTTTATGAATAGCGACCCTCTTCGCAAATTATGAATAGCAGTCCTTATGAATATTTACCTTTTTCTCAAATTATACATAGCGGTCCTCATGAATAGCGGTCCTTACCAATAGCGAGCGGATCCCAATAAAACAGTGTCCTGGATATGTCGATGATTTGAATTTATGTTCCATTATTTAAAAAAAAAAAATCAACGATAAAGCATATTAATGAAAACGTGGGTAAATAGGACGGATGGATAGGCCCGTTCAGTTGTGCCACTACATCAAAACTGTTCTACCGAGGGGTCCAAATGATATGATGATTATATAATATGATGATATGGCAAATAAAGGTAAAATTGGCAAACAAAAATACTGAATTTGAACAATTTTCATTTTACAACTATCATTACAAGAAATGATATGTTCACTTTTCATATCCCCCACCCCCGAAAAAAAGAAGTCAAATTTATATATATTTTTTTTTAAGTGACCATTTTAACAAAGTTTTTTTTCCCCCGAATGTTCTTGGACAGTATGCTACAAGACTAAACACACAAATAAAACAGTGTCCTTTATGATGATGATAATCATTTGGTTCCGTTATACAAACAATCAATCAATGTTATAACATAAATGGAAACGTGGTTAAATGGTACGGATGGATATAGGTATGTTCAGTTGTGCCATTACAGCGCAACTGTTCTACCTAGGGGTCTAAATGATAATTATGATATAATATAAATTATGATATGGCCACACAAAAAATATTTGGGCAAAAAAAAAACGTATTGAATTCGAACAATTTCATTTTACAGCCATATAGCATTACAAAAATTGATAGATTCACTTTTCATATTCCACCCTATCCCCCTCCCCCCCGAAGAACTATGTGTCTTGTTTTTGCAAAAAGTGACCATTATAACAAAAAAATCGAAGTCCTTTATGATAACGATTTGAATATATTATGTTCCGTTATAAAAACATTTAACAAGATATAAATAAATTATGTAATAACATATATGAAAATGTGGTTAAATGATACGGATGGATAGTTCTGTTCAGTTGTGCCATTGTGCAAGCGCATCTGTTCTTCCGAGGATCCAAATCATAATTTGTATGATATGATAAAGGCCTGTTATGGCAATTAAATGCAAAATTTGGGCAAACAAAAACATACTAAATTTGAACAATTTTCATTTTACAGCCATCATTAGAAGAAATGATACATTCGATTCAATTCAATTCAATTCAATTCAATATCCCACCCCACCCCTCCCCTAGTGGCGGATCCAGGGTGGCACCCCTAGCCCCCCCCAAAAGTTGGTAACCACAGTTTTACCTTTGGGGTTGAGCAAAACAAAAATTATATTAGTGCTCAATACCCCCGCTAATCAACGCTAAATGTTTTCTCATGAATTGAGCCCTACCCCTACCGCCGGCTGGATCCGCCCTGCCCCCTGAAAAAAGTCAAACTTATACGTCTAATTTGTTTTGTAACAAAATTACTGTAAGTAACTATTATAACAAACTTGTTTTTACGAACGCTATTGGACAGTATTCTTAGACTAGGCATAAAAATGAAACGCTGTCCTTTATGATGATGATTTGAACATATTAAGTTCCGTTATAAAAACAATCAACAACATATAAATAAATATAATAACATAAATAAAAACGTTGGTAACTGGTACGGATGAGTAGGTCTGTTCAGTTGAGCCATTACAGCGCAACTGTTCTACCGAGGGGTCCTAATGATTTGATGATGATATGGAAAATGAAGGTACGAATTGGGCAAACAAAAATACTGAACAATTTTCATTTCACAGCTAACATTACAAGAAATGATACACTCACTTTTCATACCCCACCCCACCCCCGTCCCGAAAAAAAAGTTTTAAAAAGTTATATGTCTAATATTGTTTGTAAGTGACCGTATATAATAACGAAGCTGCCTAACTGTAGAACAACCAGGTTTAAACCCTGTCTAGAGACACTCCACCAATCTATAGAGTGCCTAATGTCAAACTCTTCATTCTCTACAAATCACCATGATCATGTACCTTAATGAAAATAATACAACTTTTCACTATGAAATAACTTGATTTTTTGTTATTGCATGACTGAATTATTTTTGGTAATTTTGATTTGTTACACATAACAGTGATTTCTAGAGAAATGTAGCATCGACACTTGGCTTTCCACGAATCAGCAGATCACATAATCCGAGATTATCTTTAAATGGCAATAAATATATAACATGCCAATACAATACTGACATAGCCCTGATAGATAGCCCTGAAAATTGAAAATAACTTGAGGTTTCTCAAACCAGAGGCGAACCCTGATTTTGGCGAATCCAAATTCGCAAAGTTCGTAAGCACTCGCTCAGTGAGATACCCCCTTAAAGCCTCATTCCCAAAATACTGCGGTAAATGATAGAGTGCAGCAGTTAACCATATTTAAACAAACCTTTTACTCTTCAATAAGCTTTTATCATTCATGAATAATTGTCTAATCTCCTAATATCAATCTGCCAATCATCACGACCTAAAGCTCTCCTCAACTTCCGACTCTTCCCCGCCCTTTCCATCAAGGACAGATTCTAGAGCGACCTTGTTCTGATTGGTCCAGAGTTCGTAATAGTAACTGTTGGTATCTGCTAGGAGTTGGTGGTGCTTGCCGCGCTCTCCTATCTTTCCATCGCGGATGACGAGGATTTCATCAGCGTTGACGACGGTGGAGAGCCGATGAGCAATGAAGATGGAGGTGCGTCCAATGGTGACTGCATCCATGGAGTTGAGGATGTTCTGTGTTGCCAATTTGAAGGGTGGAAAAAAGTTAATTAAGTGTTGCGTCAAAGTGCCATGCCAATAATTTATTTGCGTTTGAATTGTTTCGCTCAATCAGCAACACCTAACATCTGTATCATCTTATAAGACGTTTAACTACACAACAATAAAAACAAATTCCAATTAACTTTCCAAATTAGACATTTGCCAAAATATGACATGGTTGAGAAAGATAAGAAATGGGTCAAATGATTAGGAGAAAAAAAGTAAGCAAGAATCAAATTAAATACCATTTTTGAAAAATTGTCCAAAACATAAAGTAAGCTCAACAAAATATTGAATATGTGTAAATGTGCAGGAACCTGTATTCTGTATTCTCCTTCCTAGAATTATGAAATAAAATATTTGATTTACCTAATCTACAAGATTTCAAAATGTCAATCCTATTCGAGTAGTATCTCCAGCTGGTATTGTGACAATCATACCTGTTCAGTGATAGAGTCCAGTGACGACGTCGCCTCGTCGTAGAGAATGATGGTCGGGTCCTTCAGGATCGCCCTGGCGATGGCCACCCTCTGCTTCTCGCCCCAGACAGCTTCAGCCCCTCTCTCCTACCTGGGTGTCATAGCCCTTTGGCATGCGTAGGATTCCTTGGTGGATGTCGGCCATCTTGGCTGCCTGGAAGACCTCCTCTGCGGTGGCGTCCAGTTTCCCGTATTGCAGGTTGTAGAAGATGGAGTTGTGGAAGAGGACACAGTCCTGAGAAACAAAATGGTTCACAATCCTCAAAAAGTATTTATTTGTTTTAAAAAAAAACATTCCTGAAAAAGTTTGAAATTGTGTACGGGAACAATCCACCTTAAGATTTAGAATTAATCAGTAGAGAATGATTATAACTGGAAAACCATACTTTCATTTTGAAGCTCTGAACACAATGGCAGTCTTTCAAAGGAGACACTGGACCCAAGACCATTATTCTTAATAAAACAACACATACTAATGTGAAGCCATTTTACTCTATATTCAATGGATATTACACACTCTTCAATATCTATTTTGCCATCATGCTTTTTTATAATACACATGATATCCTGTACAAATCTCATGAATGTCTTTTAAAAAGGAGAGGAAATGACTGGAAGGAAAGGAACGTTACTTTGAATTTATTAAAAGTGTACTGGGTTTCTTTGTGTGTGTATTCACAGTATGTATAGAGGTGTCATGGTCTAGTGGATAAGTCACTAGACCGTGGATCACATGGTTTGCGGTTTGGGTCCTGCCTCGGCGCTAATGTCCTTTGGCAAGACATTTATCTACCTTTGCTACACTCAACCCAGGAGATGTAAATGGGTACCTGGCAATAATTAATTCCTTGAAAAGCAAGAGCGCCATAATGGCAGCCATGCTAAAACTGGAGTAAAAATTGTGGAGCTCCAGGAGTGTCAAGTTTGACAGACTTGAGCGCTATACAAGAACCCCACTACTAGTATTATTATAATGTATGCACATACCACATAACAGTTGAAATATTACCCTGACATACCTGAGGTACAACTCCTATAGCTCTCCTGAGACTATCTACATCAACCTCTCGGATGTCTTGACCGTTGACCAGTACCCTGCCTGCAGAGGGGTCATAGAACCTGAATAGGAGCCGCACTATGGTGGACTTCCTGCACAAATATATGGCAAATATCAGGAGGCATGAATTACAAACTACCTCTTCACATTTCTTAACCAGAAGCTTTCACAACATGAATCTGTTGAGAATTGTTAAGGATGGCCATTTTTATGGCAAGAAACCTTCTCAAAATGCAAGCAATCAGCATTGTGTCAATTGTGATTCAATTATTTCATGGCATGATTCATGATCATTTCATGTAGTTGTTGGTTTTTCACAGTATCTCTTGGACACCTTGGACACCGCTCAGTGATGACCTTCACTGTATTTAAAAAGGCATGGTTGATATACTAAATAACAATAATTTTGGTCTTGTCACCATGATATGTAATGTAATGACAAAGTCATAAGGATGAACATGACAACCTACCCTGACCCACTCCCTCCGACGATAGCGACCTTCTTTCCTGAAGGTACATGGAAACTGAGGTCACTGAAGATCTGCTGTTCAGGGAGGTATCCAAAGGCTACGTTCTCAAAGGTGATGCCAGACTCCTGAGGGGCTATCTGGAGAGCTGGGGCATTGATCTTGCTCTGTAGAAAGTAGGAGAAATAACAGAGTCAATATTTATATAAGACAATGAGAGAAGGAAAATATACACAAGATGATGATCCAAACATGATGTCTTCAAGCTTTCTTCTTAAAATTAAAATCTTCTGGTAAAAAAAATCCAAACAGCTTTGAAAAAAGATATGGTAACTAATTTCTAATCCCCACCCCCCCCCTCCAAACAAAGTTAGTTCAATTACTGCTGAAATATGTTCCTTACACTGGTAAGATGACGACATCAAAGGAATTTCGTCTTTAGAAGTGTCAAAGAGAGAGGACTCTCTGATGCTTTTTACCTTGATGTCTGTCTCGACTTTGAGGAGGTTGAACATGGTGCCCATGTCGATGAGGGATTGCCTGATCTCACGATAGACAGAGCCAAGAAAGTTGAGAGGTAGTGAGAGTTGGAACAGGAGACCGTTCACCATGACTAGATCCCCAACCGTCATTTGACCTTGTTTAATAATAAAGAGTTAAATGTAAAACATGTATCTTCATGCATAAAGGAGTCCATTAAATAACCTAGGAGTGTACTCGAGTACCTCATTACACGGTTATGCACAGCCCTACTGCATTTACCTGCAATAATCCCCTGACTAGCTAACACCATGACCACTGCTAGCGATGCACTAAAGATAGCATTCTGACCAAAGTTGAGGAGGGCCAGACTGGTAGCCGTCTTCAGGGAAGCATGCTCGTACAGGGCAAGATATTTATCGTAGTTGTTGACCTCCCACTTCTCATTGTTGAAGTACTGAAATTGAAAGGGGGTTGAGAGATTAAAGGCATTGTTTAACAATGTTTCCAGTTTTACAAATCTAAGATGCATGGCCCTACGTGTTATCAATGTCTGTGATATGGTGTAATATTGAAGCCCTAAACAAAATTGCGCTTCAAAATGATCATGAAGTGCTTCAAAAAAGTAAAAATCTTTGAGTGACCGGTTTTACCATACCCATTTTCCCCAAATAGACTGTAGTGTTATAACAAACTGTTCAAAACTGTGTGGCAAACAGTTTTTGACATTTCTAATTCCAATCGTAAATATCATCTTGATAATCAGACAGGCGATCGGCATGTAAAAGTCATGGGATTCCTGACTGACCTAAAGGTTTATAATTAGGATTGCAGCATGAGCTAAATCCAGGATTTTGTTTAAAATCAGAGGCAAAGATACCCAATCCCTTAAAGGGTTAAAGATATAAGAAAGAATAACAGGAGTTCAACTTGAATCTGAAGAATGAATGACTCTCTGCTTGGAAGTTGATATATCCTGACATTTCAAGGTTCAAATATCAAGTGTTGTCGTACACATCAATTTTTTTCTTCCATTAACAATACTGCACAGTGTAGGAATTAAGCAAAGCATTGTATACAACAAGATAACATGAATGAAATTTATAACTTAGTCATGAAAATGTTTAGACTTATTTTTTTCTTCAAAGCTACAGCTCTGCATATATAGAAAGAGAGAGAGACAGACAGACGATACGAGAGATAGACAGAAAGAGACAGACAGACAGAGAGAGTGAGATAAAAACAGACAAACAGAAGAAAAATATTGCCATTGCACTATGTAAACACAGATTGCTAGGATAAGGCAATGCAAGTAAAAATATCTGATGTAATTTAATTTCTATCTTCACGTTGGCAGTCGACGGTGCAAAAAAAAATTCGTCATTGGTTCATTGTGGGAGGGAGGGGGTCAGTCCTAAAGCAGATTACAAGAATACACAATGTAAGAACATATTTGCGGAAATATAGAGGAAATGGGAGGGGGCAAGTTCACCATCTCCTCCGCCCCCACCCCTTTATCTTTTATCATAAATCTAATGACTTTATCTTTTACCTTGACTGTTTCATAGTTGATAAGAGAGTCAATGGCCTGGTTTCCGCTTGTCGGCCTTGTTCATGTGTACCCTGAACTTGGTTCTCCATGCCGTGATGCTCAGTGTAAAGATAGAGTATGCTCCGATGCACAAGAGAGTGACAGCAGCAAAGGGGGGACCAAATTTGTAGTACTGCAAGGTGTTGAGATCAGAGATACTATTATGGGTGCCTATTAGTCACACCTCTCACTGACCAACACAAGACGCCTCAGAAGAGTCACACACACAAAAAGGATGACTTTACCATAATAAAAGCAGTGTCTAACAGTGTGTGTAATTGGATTTTTACAGATGTGTATCAATCAGATATGATTATTTACGTCTGGGGACCGACCTTTAATGTCACCATCTGAAAGACGCGACTCAGTTTCGAACCAGGGTTGCCTGAGCCAGTTTGTAGGCGAAGACAGAGAGCTGACCAAGTGAACGTGCCACTAGACCAACTCACATCTCCCTAACATGCCATGAATATTCATAATATACATGAATACAAAAGATTTGTAACAAAATCATGTACTTTGTTGAGTGATTTTTTATAAAAAGTACTAAAGTGTCATATTGAAAAATTACAGCCCCTATACACACCTATACACATGGCCACAGTCATATCCACAACATGCAAGATCGCACATGGTGGACGCTAGACTGACGATACAGTCGTTTTACAAAATTAACAATTATGCACGATGCCTGCACCATGCAAAGTGCGAATATGTTCTACTAATGGCTCGAACTATTCTAATTCTTTCAGATCTACATGTACGAGATTTCTTTTTCTACAGCAGATTAGCACAGCTGTATTACTGCAATGTCGCCTGCATGTTACGGCCAGCTTGCGGCAATGCCAGGGGCCGGGGCATGCCGGTGACTGTGTATGTGTTCTCCGGCCTGTGAAAACCGGACCAGCTGGAACTTTTGGTCAAAAAAACGGAAAAGCCGGAACTCTGGCATCCCTGTCACATACTTACAAAATTACTAAACTTGGTAAGGGTATGAATAATTCAGTTGTTACTGTATGTAATTCATTGTATTCTTACCATGATGCCAGTGACAAGGCCCACTTCCAAGATAGTTGGCACAATGTTGAATACCAGAGCCATCAGAACAAAGTTGATCCCCCTGATAATATGGATAAACATAGAAGAAAAAAACATGTGAAAACAACCGACTTCAAAGACTCATGGTGGATTTTGTCGGTTCAGTGTCTAGTAGTAACTTATTCTTTATCCAAGTTTTGCCCCTCAAACCTCCATCCACTACCACAAAACAAACAAAGAACAAACACCTAGGTGACCTAGCACAAACGAAAAAGCAGAACAAAACCCCTAGATAATCAAACTTCTGGCAAATATGTGTTGTCCTTGATCCAGAGATAAATGGCAAGATGGGGTCATGAAAATATTTGGCAATATGTAAAATTATGTGCCCCATGTACACCAAAAGCAATTGTTAAAGGAGTCACTCGTCAGTTTCCATGTGCAGAAGGCCATAATTCGCTGACACCAGACTTGGTGGAAATACCATTAATGGGAGTACAAATCTGCACACAGCAAACCCGTAGGCCAGTCAAATTCCCCTAATCTCTCGGAGAATACTCGAGAGTCTTCGGGTGACGGAAAAGCAGAGCGTTACATAAGGTCTAATGGTCATAAAACTGAAGGCTAACCCTGGTGATTGACAACACCTGTTATTGGGTAAACACCCGAACGGTGTCGAATTCCCCGTGAGAGCTGACTACTGAGTGTCTTTAACAGAAAGTGAGCAAAATATGTGAACTCCATTTTGATAATGTAGTTTGAAGAAGAATTGACAATTTCAAATTTGAAACAAAACAAAACAAAACAAACAAAACAAAACAAAACGAACAAACAATCAAATAACTAAATGGCTATATCTTCTATTTAGAACCGGATAGGAGTTTACTAATATCCTAAAGCTTTGTGTATAATACGTGTACATGTATGTCCTTAACCTTAGACCTGAGCCTTGTTTCATAAAACTTGTTATAAGCTAACAAGTTGTATGAAACAGGGCCCAGTAGTAGCTCCAGACTTACCTGCTCCCTCTATCGATGGCCTTGGAGAGCGCCCCCGTTTGGCGGGACAGGTGAAAGCTCAGATCAAGCTGGTGGAGGTGGGTGAAAACATTCTTGCCAATCCGTCGTATTGAATCCTGGGCCACCTTGGCAAAGACGGCATTCCTCGCCTCGTTGAAGAGGGACGCACCTGCGCGAGCTGCACCATCTGATTAAAAAGGAAAATAATAGTACAGTCAAACCTGTCTATAGCAACCGCCCAAGGGAAACACAAAAAGTGGTCTTTGTAGACAGTATTTCACGTTACGTCATCATTAAAAAAAACGTCACGGTTTTGCAGCTTCATATCTGAACAAGCATTTATCCACTGGACAAACACGTGCACGTGATTCTTATTCATTCAACAGAAGATTTTGATAGCATTTTTGTACTTACAGCCTAGCAGGAGGGTGGTAACTACCGTAGCTCCTGTCCCGACCGATGCTACTGCTCCTGATGCCGTCTGGTATTCATTGAGATGATCTACAGCATACTTGAACAGGAATGGAACATATACATTCAACACCTGCAAAGATACATCAAACACATGGTCCTTTTTATAGAGAACAAGTACAGATTATATTTCTAACAATTAGATAACAACAAACATAGAAAGAAATCAGTTTCCTAATCTGTCCTTATTTCTATTTCATGTACGCAACTAATAATAACACACAAAGCATTAATCCACAATTACCACACTCGACCCAGGTAAAAGTAAATGGGTACCTGGCATGAATTGATTCATTAAAATGATAAATTCTGATCATTGACTACTGAACCACTAAAAACTTGCCTTTGCACCGCCAACAAGGACAGGGCCACCACGACCCTCTACTTGATGCTAGGGGTCTCCCTTTGGGCCAAGTGTAGCATAGTAAGGTCTTGATCATATTCCAACCCCCAACCATATGACACAGAACTCGCCTTTGCACCGACTAACAAGAACAACGGCACCACAATCCTTATCTTGATTCCAAGGTCTCCCTTTGGATGGATGTAATCAAGCTTAGCATGGCTTTGATAAATTCTAACCTCCTACTACGAAACCACTATATCCTCACCTTTGCACCGACCAAAAGGAACAGGGCCACTACGACCCTTGACTTGATGCTCAGGTCACCCTTGGGCCAGACATAGCCAAGCATGGCCTTGATGATGTCCCAGCCTCCCACTTTATCCTCCACATCCACCTTTGCTGGTACGCCATCCCCGGCATGGAAGCCATGTGAGTGCTGGTGTATCAGTGATGCAAACGGAGAGACCGGTTGCTGAAAAGACACAATTGGGAGAAGATTGTTAAAGATGTTATGATATTTTTTATATTATTTTTTACTAAAAAGCACTAAGTATGAGTATTACAGACATTGTCTCATCCAGACTCTTATCCATGTGGATATGTACATGTATGATTATATTCATATATATCGAGACTAATTTTGTTTCAGTAATCATCCTTGATTTCCATCCAACTTTCATGAACTTTCATTTTTAGACTAGGCCTTTCATATGTAAAATGTTCTACACAAACAATGACACTCATTATAACATTATGTAGAGATGTGGAGACATCATTGTATAGTTGTTCATTCCCCCTAAAATTTCAGTCACAAGGCATCAATCTACATTTGCCTCTCTCCACCCAGTTGTAGATAGGTACCTGATATGCTTGAGTGCTAGTTACTTTGACAGCTCAGCTATAACAATATAGTAATGTCGAAGTGCCACAGCATGACAGATGTCTCCAGCTGCCGAGCTTCCAGATCTAACTTCAAGGGGGGAGGGATGTCCCAGCTTCCGGGTCTTGCACCATGGTCATTTTACATCTGTCTCTTGCTTGCTGAGTCATATCAGGATTGTCATAGTTGTCTGCTGGGAGAAGGGTGAATTATATTGCTCCTTCTTCCAGTGTTTGTCAAGTCTGGCTTTAAAGCTATTCACCGAGGTTGCAGATACTACCGACTCAGGGAGGGAGTTCAAGTGGTTGAGGACCCTGTGGCTGAACGAGTCTTGCCTGAGTTTGGTGTTGCACCTGGGTTTGGTTAATTTGAAAGCATGCCCTCTCATTGTTGAATTGATTGCAGGTGTCAAGAATTGGGTAGAGTCCAACCTGTCAATGCTCTGTATCAACTTAAACACCTGAATCATGTCTCTTTGGCGGCGGCGGTGGCTGAGCGAGGGAAGCTTCAAACTCTCAAGTCTCTCATGGTAGCTTTGGTGTTTTATCTCTGGTACCATTTTTGTTGCTCTTTTTTGTACTTTCTCTGTGATTTTTTCGTCCTTCACATAGCGAGGGTGCCAGATTACATTGCCATATTCCAAAATTGGATGAACAAGACCTTTGTAGAGGAGGGGAATTATTGATCTGTCCTTGCAAGTGAAAGATCTATGTATCTGAGTTAGTACTCCATTCGCTTTTTTAGCAGCAATTGCAGATTGTTGATGAAATCTGAGCTTCTCATCAATAGCCACTCCAAGGTCCTTTTCTTCTTTGGTTTCTGGGATCTTTACACTGTCTAGCTCATATTCCCTTCGTGGATTGCCTGCCCCTAGGTGCAGGGTCTTGCATTTGTTTGCATTGAAGTGGAACTGCCATTTCTCTGACCATCCCTTAAGTTTCTGTACATCTCTCTGCAGAGTGGTGTAGTCTTCCTCAGACGTAGCTTTGCCATACAGTTTGGTGTCATCTGCAAAGATTTTGACTGCTGTCTCAATCTCGTCAGGAAGGTCATTTATGTAGATGACAAATAGAAGTGGTCCAAGCACGCTCCCTTGCGGTACTCCACTGGTGACTGGGGTCCAATCTGACATGTTGTGGTTCACGACCACCCTCTGCTTCCAGAAACCATTCATTATTATATCCCTGCCTGTTTACATCCATGAAAACCAGCTTGACCCAAGAACTGGCAACTGAGAATAATGTAACTAACTAATTGAGAATGCAAACAGTGCAAGGAGGCGAACAAACTTTTTAAAGACCAAAACAAATCGTAAATTTCAATACCACTACATTTATATATACAGGTTTTATTTTTACTGGAGTCTAACTTGTACCCACATGTCTCTATTACCTAAGCTTACCTGTTTAGATATTGATGATAGATCTTTTCTGTTGCCAGTACGGATTGTCCAGATCAGATTTCTTGGGAGTGTAAGTTCTTGTTTCTCTCCCACATCCGACTGCAGAATACAAAACAGGAAAGAAGACAATTTACGTTCAAACCTGCTGCATGCACCACTGATATATAAAACCATGTTAATAATAATTTCAAGAGTCATACTATTCCTAGACCCTAATTAGAAAATTCAGTTAAGTATTACAGCTAGATACATGTACCAGTATCATATCTTATCAGGGTCTTACCTTAAAATCTAATGAAGAAAAGAGGACAGGGAATATTCAAACATAGGCACAGCCATAGTCTGAATAAACACCATATCATGACCGACCCATTTGAACCCTCTCTCACCTTTTCCCCTCTTATTCTTAAACTTGAAAAAGGGCAATTTAGAATCATGATCAAGTATTATCAGGCCTGGTTCTCGTAGATGATTATACAGGTAATGTGTGTGTGTGATTGGGTTTTTACAGACGTGTATCAATCAGATATGATTATTTACGTCTGGGGACCGACCTTTAACGTCACCATCCGAAAGACGTGACTCAGTTTCGAACCTGCTCCTCGGCTGAATCAGTTTGTAACTTCCACTGTTAGCTGGATTACAGGCGCACGCCACAACGCCTATACAGGTAATGGGGTGACCCATTCTTTTTATTTGTATTTCTTTCTTTTTCAAATTTGTGTGGGAATCACACATCATGATCATTCATTGTTGTATGTGGTTCTTGATGAAAACCCCCTCATGTGTTTCAACTACCTTTTTTCTTACCACCGAGTTATGCGCAATTAGAAAAGATAGGGCCCTGACGATAAAGTTCAGCTTTCGTCTATCTCGCATAGGACGCTACACGAGTACGACTAGCGACTGTGACTGCTGCACGTAGAACTTTAGCTTACAGCCAGCGCATGCGCAGAACGTTCATCTGATCTCGGTTTCATTTTCGTAATTTGGCGCCTAGCCTCGCCGACATGGGCCCTTTAGATTGGCTATTCCTGGCTCCCATAGGCTCTATGTTATAAGATATTAGTGCAAGGAGATGGCTTGCGATTCCAAAATTATGATATTTCAGTCAAACCCTCTATTTGTTACAATTTGTTCAGCGTCCTTGAAAAGTTAAGTATTTCACTTAAGTTTAAGTCTTACTTAACTAAGTCTTAAGTTTAAAAAATTCTCATTTTCGTCATATTTAAGGTACAAACTGGAAATTTATTCTGAAATGTTCATTGGTTTTTCTATTTTATGTGTGTGCAATTTCGTGTGTGCGTCAGTTAGAGTAGAGGAGGGAGTTTTCGGCCACTTAAGGCAAAATCCAATTTTTGGACTCTTTACTTCCTATTTATTATCATTTCTTGTTCAAATCATGAAGCAAATATTATTATTATTTAAACAAAAAAAGAATCCCAGAAAAAAAATCATGAATTGCCATGACAATATTAATTTCCATTTTCACTGTTTCGGAGGTAGTTTTCGGCCTAGCGAGGCAGTATTCGGCCGCATGTACAAAGTCAATAGGAAGCGCGCGCGCCGTTTCCCGCTGATCTATAGCACTAGCGGGCGGAGCAGGTATCCCACGCCGGATCTCCCCCTGCCGAAAACTACCTCTGCGGTGATCAGAAATTGGAATCTGAATTAGACAGAGATATCGTGTGTGCGCTGCGGTGTCCGGCTGCATTGATTTAATACATGCGATGAGATACTTTTGAGGTTGCGACTCACACAAAATCGGGCTCTAAATCTGAAAAATACTTGAAATAAAGCTCATTTTATGGTACCCATATTCCTTACAGACACGCGTAAGATACTTGATTTTTCAGATTCGGGTAGCGGGACCGCCGATTACATCGCTAAAATTTTATATTTAAGGACATATTTTCCATTGCAAATGTGGTTCTCCGGTGACTCTGGCATGTTATTGTATGTGTGTGATATGTGATATGCTATTATGCAATATATTTTAAAGGATTTTACCATGCATCCAACGGACCGGCCGAAAACTCCCTCCTTCACTCTATGTGTGAAGTGCGTCACCTGTTTAAAGCACATGTCAAAATCTCTGTGGTGTGACGTAATATTACGTATTGACTTTGCCATTGAAAGTCGCGCTCCAGTTAAGTAGGCCTTGCTCTCTCACTTAAATTCGAAGCCACTCGAGCGTATCGGCCAATGAGTGGGCGTAAACTCGCTGTAGGGTAGCGCACCCGGTATTCGGTCACTTAAGGGAAAATCGCTCATATTTTGAATTCGTACCTCCTTTATTTGGCAATCTACCCATCAAAAGAAAAGAAAATTAGTCCTCTAACAGGATTTTAAAGTCACTTAAAATATAGAATTATGCTAAGCAAAATATTACCGAGAGAAGAAGGAGCAGTTTTCTGCCCAGTATTCGGTCGCGCCGCCTAGAATTCGGTCACGCGATTTTAGCGTGGTATCTCCGTTGACAAGGAGCGAAGCGTATTTGCGCACTATTTTCACACAATTGCGCCACAAAGCACTGAATGTCAATGCGTTGACCGAATACTGGACGAGCGCTATCGCATGGCAATGGTGATGTGTACCTCTGCACGGCAAAAAGTGCGTCATTTGCAAATTCGCTGCGATGAGCGAACACAGAAGAGCTCCTCTTCACACACATACTAAATTCATTTCACCAGCACACGTAGTTGTTTCACAATAGGCTTCTACATATGGCTATGCATGTTAACGCATGTGCTAACAGAACCCAGAAGTGCATAAAGTTGTGCGACACTGACCAATTTCGAGTTAATTTTGAGATCTTTCCGGGCCGGGGCCCTATACCTGATTTAATTGGTTGTTTCGGTTCCATGTCAGGTCGCCAAATGTCAGCCCGCCCCCTTACAAAGTCGCCCCCAATTGGTCATGTCGCCCCCGATTTTGTTTTGGCGATTTTAACCCTAACCCTAACCCTAACCCTAACCCTAACCCTAACTCTAACCTTAACTCTTTGCCCGCCACGTACACAATCCCCCCTGTGCCACATTGTTTTTAGGGTGCCACCTTAGGAGGGGTTCTGCATGGACTATGCTTATTCAAAAGCAAAAGCAGTTTCAAAAACTCAATTTTTCTCGGAAAATGTCAATGTAAACAATGTCTGCGAAGCGGTGCAATGAAGTGTGATGTGTATACAATGCGAAGCACGTTACTATTGTGTGTGTGTGCGTACAATAGAATTAAATGCGTTCCGTGTGTATTGTGAATGAAATGTGACTTGAGTCGAAGTTGGCAGCCCGCTGTATGTTCCGCTAGCCGAACGTAGCGGGCAAAGAGTTAACCCTAAACCTAATTCTAACCCTAACCCTAATCCTAACCCTAACCCTATTAACCCGACCACAAAATTTGGGGGCGACTGCGTATAGGAGGCGACTGTGTATAGGAGGCGACCGGCTGGGTAGGCAATGTTTTGGAACATCTAGTAGGCTGCGCACGTCACCACATGAAGGAAATGTCGACGCCCCCTAATGAATATGCATTATGCCTTTGCCTGCACGGCGTGTGTGCTGTACATGTACCGTACACGCTGTGCACACTATCTAGGCTATTTCAGCACCTCTGAACTATAGCCTGCATGGTCTATATGTATTTCACTACACTTGTATTGTTTTGGATCATTCATTACATCTATACTTGCATCAATTATAAGTTATTGCCTTTCTATATTTGTATTGTATTATTTTGAATTTTGACTACATACTTGCATTGCATTTTTTACCTCTTCCAAGCTGCATTTTACGTCAGTATACGTGTTCCAAAATTTCTATCTTTATGATAGGTGATTGTTTTGCCTACACACTTGCAGTAATTGCATCCTACCTGTTCCAAGCTGCATTGTACCTGTTCCAGCATTTCGATCTTTGGGTGATTATATTGTTTTTCCCTACACACTTGCATCAATTATAAGTTATTGCCTTTCTATATTTGTATTGTATTATTTTGACGTTTGACTACATACTTGCATCAATTAAGTAATTGCATCCTACCTGTTCCAAGCTGCATTGTACCTGTTCCAGAATTTCGATCTTTGGGTGATTATATTGTTTTTCCCTACACACTTGCATCAATTATAAGTTATTGCCTTTCTATATTTGTATTGTATTATTTTGACGTTTGACTACATACTTGCATCAATTAAGTAATTGCATCCTACCTGTTCCAAGCTGCATTGTACCTGTTCCAGCATTTCGATCTTTGGGTGATTATATTGTTTTTCCCTACACACTTGCATCAATTATAAGTTATTGCCTTTCTATAATTTTTTTTGTATTGTATTATTTTGACGTTTGACTACATACTTGCATCAATTAAGTAATTGCATTCTACCTGTTCCAATTAAGCTGCATGCATTTTAAGTGTTCCCAAGTTTCCATCTTTTGCATATATTACATGGTTTTGACTATACACACTCGTACTATATACACTCCCTTCAATTAAGTAATTGCATTATACCTGTTCCAAGCTGCATTGTACCTGTTCCCAAATTTCGATCTTTGGGTGATTATATTGTTTTTCCCTAAACGCTTGCATCAATCAGTATTGCATTCAACCTGTTCCAATCTGCATTGTACCTGTTCCAAAATTTAGATCTTTGGGTGTATATTGTTTTTCCCTACAAACTTGTATCAATCAAGTTATTGCATTCTACCTGTTCCAAGCTGCATTTTAAGTGTTCCCAAGTTTCCATCTTTTGCATATATTACATGGTTTTGACTATACACACTGTACTATATACACTCCCTTCAATTAATTAATTGCATTACTTCTACCTATTCCAAGCTGCATTGTACCTGTTCCCAAATTTAGATCTTTGGGTGTATATTGTTTCCCTACAAACTTGTATCAATCAAGTTATTGCATTCTACCTGTTCCAAGCTGCATTTTAAGTGTTCCCAAGTTTCCATCCTTTGTATATATTACATGGTTTTGACTATATATACACACTCGTACTATATACTCCCTTCAATTAAGTAATTGCATTCTACCTGTTCCAAGCTGCATTGTACCTGTTCCAACATTTCGATCTTTGGGTAATATATTGTTTTTCCCTACAAACTTGTATCAATCAAGTTATTGCATTCTACCTGTTCCAAGCTGCATTGTACCTGTTCTAACATTTCGATCTTTGGGTGATTATATTGTTTTTCCCTACACGCTTGCATATATTGCATTCTACCTGTTCCAAGCTGCATTTTAATAAGTGTTCCAAAATTTCCATCCTGTGTATATATTACATGGTTTTGACTATACACACTGTACTCATGGGCGTCAATCCTAGGGACGGGGACACGTCCCCCACGAATTTTCAGGTGGTGAAATGTCCCCCCATGTTTTGTCAGAAAAGAAGTTCTTTAATAATTTGATGTAACGTCAAAGGGAGGGGGAACTGAATTCAAACAAGGATTAAGAGTCGAGAACGTTACAACGAATCGTCTTCTTTCTCTGATAATCAAATGAAACGGCACAGGTTCCGTGCTTCGCGCGGGAGAGAAACTTTATTCAAACAAGGATTAGTAGTAGTAGTAGTAGATTAGGAGTTAGTATCTAGATTAGATTAGTAGACTACACACTTGCATCGGTCAAGTTATTGCATTTTATCTGTTCCAAGCTATTCATAATACGAGAAGAGGGTTGCTATTCATAATACGACCGGCCCCCACAAATAAATATAAATGTCTGACATCTGAATGTCCGAGTCATCATCATAGGCCTACAAGGCAGGGGTGGCTGGGGATATTTCATATGTAATGATGTGTTTGTTCTGTAATTCTCTATCTTCTTCCATAACAATTCACGTCAGCCTTATAGCCCTCGTTCGTTTGTTTTGTTCCCTTATTTGTAATTTTTTATTTGGCTATTTAAGTAATTGATTCTTTATATTTCGTGTGTGAACCTGTATGCAATTGCATACATAGTTAAGTTAGGTTAATTAATATGATTCCTAGTACCCTGAGGTATGCTAATTCCTGGAAAAACTAAAATCTTGAAACTCTTCATTGGCTAAACATTGAAATTGAAGAGCTTTTGGGGGCCTGCATGGTCCTTGACTATTTTGGCACTGGATATGGCTATATAAGGCTATATAATTTGTAGGTGAAAGCTACTTCCACTAAAACATCATTGTCGTATAAACAATTACGAGTTTCTAAAATATCATGGGCCTGCTTGTTCTATACTTAATGTCTCAGTGGCGCAGCCAATATAAGATCAGTCGGGGGCAAAATTTCCTACAATTAAGGGGGACAAATTACGATAGGATTATATGCGTGATGTTTTACTTTATTTTTCGTCACCACAGGAGCGGGGCAAATATATAAGCTAGGTTATGGGGATGTCTCTATAAATTTATCAAAGATAAAAGGTAAAATATAATTTAAAAAAGACATAATAGTAGGGAACGCCACCGTTCGCATAACGCCTAAAGGTCACAAAATCGTATCTTATTTGGCTTAAAATCGTGAAAAAATAACTTCCTTACTTATATGGGAAATATATCGTGCAAAATTGTATATTTACGAAAAGCTTGAATATGGTAGCCTTTATAACTACAACCTCCTCTCGATCCGTCACTTCCTTCCTTTGCTGAGCGCTAGGGACATGATAGATCAGTCCCGTGATGGCAACGCTGCTGCACCCCGCACAAACACAGGCTACGCCATCTAGGAACTACTTTGACAAACAATTTTATGAATAGCGCCCTCAATCCGTGTTAAGAATAGCGACCCTTCTCGTATTTTGAATATAGCGACCCTCTTCTCGTTTTATGAATATCGACCCTCTTCTCTTATTATGAATAGCTTGTAACAGGTACAACCGTACAATATACGATGCAATTACTTGATTGATGGGAGTGTATGAGTGTGTATAGTCAAAACCATGTAATACAAAGGATGGAAATTTTGGAACACTTAAAATGCAGCTTGGAACAGGTACAATGCAATATAACTTTAGTTGATTGATGAAAGTGTGTAGGCAAAACAATACAATCACCCAAAGATAGTCAAAACCATGTAATACAAAGGATGGAAATTTTGGAACACGTAAATGCAGCTTTGAACAGGTACAATGCAATAACTTGATTGATGCAAGTGTGTAGGGAAAGACAATGTAATCACCCAAAGATGGAAATTTTGGAACAGGTACAATAGTCAATGCAGCTTGGAATTACAGGTAGAATGCAATAACTTGATTGATGCAAGCGTTTAGAGGAAAACAATATAATCACCCAAAGATTGAAATTTGGGAACAGGTACAATGCAGCTTGGAATAGGTAGAAGTAATGCAATTAATTAATTGAAGGGAGTGTATATATTACGAGACTCAGTGTGTATATTTAAACCATGTAATGTCAAAGATCGAAATTTGGGAACAGGTACAATGCAGCTTGGAACAGGTAGAATGCAATTACTTATTAATTGAAGGGAGTGTATATAGTACGAGTATGTATAGTCAAAACCATGTAATATATACAAAGGATGGAAACTTGGGAACACTTAAAATGAAGCTTGGAACAGGTAGAATGCAATAACTTGATTGATACAAGTTTGTAGGAAAAACAATATACACCCAAAGATCTAAATTTTGGAACAGGTACAATGCAGATTGGAACAGGTTGAATGCAATAACTTGATTGATGCAAGCGTTTAGGGAAAAACAATATAATCACCCAAAGATCGAAATTTGGGAACAGGTACAATGCAGCTTGGAACAGGTATAATGCAATTACTTAATTGAAGGGAGTGTATATAGTACGAGTGTGTATAGTCAAAACCATGTAATATATGCAAAAGATGGAAACTTGGGAACACTTAAAATGCAGCTTGGAACAGGTAGAATGCAATTACTTAATTGATGCAAGTATGTAGTCAAACGTCAAAATAATACAATACAAATATAGAAAGGCAATAACTTATAATTGATGCAAGTATAGATGTAATCGGAATGATTCAAAACAAGTGTAGTGAAATACATATAGACTACACTACACTATAGTTCAGAGGTGCTACGGTACATGTACAGTACACACACCGTGCAGGCAAAGGCATATTGTATATTCATTAGGGGGCGTCGACATTTCCTTCATGTAGTGACGTGCGCAGCCTACTAGATGTTCCAAAACATTGCCTACCGATCGGCTGGGGGGCGACCTGACCAGACACCATTTAATTTTGAGAGTTAGGATAAGTTGTTCAACTGCCTGATTTGTGCAAGTTTCGTGGCTCATAAATTATTTTAGAGTTTGTTACAGCTGTTGAAACGGCTGTCTGACCGAATACTGGATATTGACCGAATACCGGGCGCGTCACTCCAGCAAAGCTAGAGAGTCCATGCTAATGCGTATGGACCTCTAGCACTGTATACGGGTGAGAGTCAGGGGGAATCACTTTTGCACTTTTATGCCGGTAAAATACTCGACTAATGCAACATATCATAGATTATGTTATATCTGTCTTACATTTGATAACAATAAGTTATCCAATTTTAATTTTAGAATAAAAAAGAAATTTCGTAAACTCACTTTTAAAGCCCCTTTTCTCTCCTTTGACAGAGACGGCTGCATGGTTCCCTCCATGGTTCCCTCCTCGTGATAGCGATGACATGAAAACTGCGTTCGTTGCGGACACCATAGTGACGTCATCTGACGTCATCTTAAGCACTTGCGCAATATCTGACGGGTAGCTAGTCCTATCTCGCAGACGTTTTCAGTTATTGCTTATCGCCTATTTAGTTTCAGATGTTAATATTGGCACCAGTGGCGGATCCAGGGGCCCGGGCCCCTCCCTAGAAAAAAACAGGTAAAAACACCCTTTTTGAAAAAAAGAAGTTGGGCCCCCTCCCCTGGCGCTCAAGGGGGGGGGGGTGGCGGTGGAAAAAAAAAACCCTTCCCGTAGGGGGAAAATTTTTTCAGGTGCCAAAAAAAAAAATTGCGCTCACTACCCCTGGCGCCAGCTAGGTCCCCGTTTACTTCACCTGGGTGGAGTGCATCACAAATGTGGATGAATTTCTTGCTGAGGGAAATCAACGTCCTGGAGTGGGATTCGAACTTACGACCTTATGATTGAAAGACGTGAGTCAGAATTATGAATTTTTTGATAGATATTAATTGGTATACGACTATTTGTTCATGTTATCTTGAAACCATGATTAAATGAAAAAGGAAGACAAATAGAGAAACTTAAATTGTTTTATGTGCCTTTCATTTTAAACTTTTGTCCTATTTGTTGACGTGTTTCTCATCATTAATCATATTACTTCATTGTTCACGCACATCTACCAAATTTGCAATACAGTACGAGACTCTGCTTAATAAATAAGTTAAGAGGACACTGATCAACTGATTTGTAGAACTCCCAGGGCGTGGGTCGTACTTTTTAACTTGATAATATCAACGATTTAATATAGATGAGGCACAAATATCAAGGGTCGTATATGGTCACTATACAGATGCAACAAAATCTTTTCCTGTCCCAGAAAATCAAAATATATTTGTAATTTCACTAATGTTCACAACTGGGAATTTTCACAACTGTATAATGTTCACATACTTTTTCGTGAACGAAAAAGTAGATTAACCAAATACATAGATTGAGCGCGTAAACAATCACAGCTTTCGTATTAGCTTTTCACGTAGATGAAGGCACCAGCGAACGCAACGGTACTATGGAATTGTTGCTTATTTCAGTTATTGCTGAAAACGTTGCGAGAAGAAATCCCGTAGACCATTTTCTCTCGCGGAACCATTCTTTTATACATGCTGAAGGCATCGCTTATTTTATTATTCTCAATTTGAAGAGTGTACATTTGCTCAACAGTGCACGTACCGATATCCGTTGGAACTATTTTGAGTTTTTATATTTCATTTCGAGATTTCAAACAACTTATTGAACAAATCCCAAGCTTTACAGTGATCTGCAGTCCAAACGAATGACACGTGCAATTTTTCAACCCGAGGTGTGCAAAACCCTAAAAGTTTTTAAATTTCAAAGGATTTCCTTACTCAAATAATAATATAAATAAATGATTTGATTGTGCTAAAACTAAACAGGATTTTTTTTCTTTCTCCCTCTCTTTATATGATGTAATAATTATTGTTCGCACTAAGACCTCACAAGGTAAGAGCAATTTTTTTTTGCAAATTTTTTTCTGTCCCGGAAATTGGAAAATTATACCGACCGATATTTTGTTCAGTGGGGGGGAAGGTCATTTTTTTTTCCAGTTTTTGAGGAAAAATTTCATAGCGACTAATTTTTTTTGTTTTTTTGTTTTAACTTTTTTTTCACTTGAAAAACAAATGAGGGGGGAGGGGTTTGCTCCGAAACACACACATACACAAATTTGAGGGGTTAACCCCAAATCCCCCGCTGCGTACGCGCCTGCTGCAGAGTCATCAGAGTCATGTGTACATAATTATATTTAATACTAAACTCTGAAAACGCTCGTACGCAGAGACTAAGCTAATAGCCTGCCGCTGAGCTGTGTATGTACACAATTACCGATCGCGTCCCTAACACCAAGCGAGGAAGCACTGTAATCGGGCGTTGAGGGCGGTACCTTCATTTTGTAATTACGTCATTAAATTCGAAAATGGCGTACATGTTAGCTGACTACGAGAAAGTTTCCCGGTAAAAAGTAGGCTCAGATATCTGGAAACCCTGGAAATTTTCACAAACGAAACTTGTAAGTTCCATTAGTTCATTATTTGTTGAAATTATTGCCCCATCTCATTATTTATAAAGGCATTTGACAGTATCCTACAGCAGGATCTGAAAATGTTGGGTTAATGTGCAGTGTACAGTGTTGCCTCTTTTATTACACAGCCGGGATAGCGTTGCAGCTATGTGTGCTCACATCCACGTACTTGACACAATAGTGACAATTATAATGCCGTTTCTTCAGGCTAAAAAAATTAAGTTTCTTGACCTAAAGTAAACTTAAGTTAAGCTTAAGGCTAAAGCAAAGGTCAAAGCCATATTAATTATTATTTGCTATAAAAAAATATTTAAAAAAAGAAGAAGAGACTTTAGAGAGTAAAAACTAAAAATAAAATGAACAACGTGCAAGCTGCTGGCAGTTGCAATTCCAGTCATCCAAGTACTAGTAGAATTATTACACTGGTCTATGCTATGGTCCACACCTCAGAAGATGATTTAGTTTCTTACCTAACAAGTTTTCCCTTTCAGAAAGGTAAAAATAGATGATGGCTATTGTAGGAATCTCCCATCAAATCTCGCAGACCATTTCTCTACAGCTAATTTAAATACCCAAAACTGAACTTAGCAACCCGTAATATTTGACAACTGGTACATCATGTACTATTAAGTAGTAGCAGTTTAGCGATCCCAATATGACAATAAAAAAATATATATATTTTAATGTATATTTTGTAAAATATGTAAGTAAAGCTATATTAATTTCTATAATAACATGTATATATATATTTTTTTCATTATTGATTTATTTGAATTTTATATGAATGTTTAAAAAAATAGTCTGTGACATGAGGCTAATGTATCAAATTGCTTTAAAAATTAGTCGTCAATGGCAAAACCGGCTTACACTCGCACGTGGGAGCGCGGGCAAAAGTCAAATGCGCGCTTGTACCAGGGAGTTGGGACTTGTACCATGGGAGTTATCACCTCTTCACTGGCATGTACAGATCAGGGAGGTGGGAGCATAGAGATATATACTTACTAACACTAGAGGGCGTACTCGCTCAAATTGCTGTGCCGACCTGGAGCCTTGGCCGCCATTACTAAGGAGGGCAGAAAACGAACGACCCGACAAGATACTGTGCACAACATACGGGGGAAAATTAGGAGAAGCCAGGTTCGTGCGTTGCATTTGGTTGTTCGAACCGAAGAACGGAAAGGGAACTGCATATTCTTTCACAAGTAAGTTCTTCTTAATGTTATGTTGATTATTAAGGGGATTTTAGAGCTTACATTAGTTTTTATCACCTGACGAAGTGTTGCAGCGGCGCACGAAACGTCGAGATCTTTTAGATTCCTTATTGACCACATTGCGAGACAAACGAATATCACTAGCGATATTATTTTCGATACTACATCCGCAATGAGTAATATATTTAGCATTAACACTCAAATTTGTCTGTCATCTTGGTTTGAAAGTGATCTTTCTAATAGATGTCAATATGTAGTTTATAATATTTCCTCCAATTTTTCTTCTATTACACATGGCATACCACAAGGTCCTATCCTAGGTCCTCTACTGTTTTTAATTTACATTAATGATCTTACACATGCTTCTAAAAAACGACATTGTTCCTATTATTTGTGACAAGTTCACAAGCACAAATCGGTGCCTTCAACTGCACCTCGCAGTTAAATGAAAGACCTTCCCCGCGTGGGTTTTTTAACACAGACCTGGGGGAAATTGTCTTTAAAAAAGGGGTGCGCCTTATACACGGGTGCGCCTTATACACAGAGATTTACGGAATCATAACTATAACATGAAATTGTTCTCAAAATCGCTCCTATGTTGTTTATGTGGCAAATGAATTGGTAATCGTTGTCGTAGGTGCGACCTCAATGATTTATAGTGCTAATAGACTGGTTCACTAACATATTCAAATTTATGGATTTTTTCTTTCCTGGGGACCTAGTGACGAGTTATTCCATTAACCTGTTATTAATTAATGAACTACGATACTTGGAATCCAGTCTGCATATACATTACTTGTTGTTATGTCAGGCAAGCTTTCAGGTTGTCAAGATCAAACTTTGTTTAAAAAGTATGCATAAAATTTGAATATGTTAGAAAACTGGTCTATTGAAGAAACAAGCTAATTTAAGAAACTTAGGTACCTAAGGTTGTTAAGGCAAGGCATGGTCAGGCCTCACCAAGAATGATATCAATAACTGTACCGACAAATCGTTCTCCAACTGCTCCCCTCTTGTTTACATGACAAATGAATACACCCTTTCATAGTTACAAGAGTGTGCATGCGCCGACTGCGGTGCCATTTTAAATTACTTGTTTACTTGTAATTTAAAATGGCGCCCATGTCAATATGATGTGAGTGTGCAGCGCAGGCAGTGACACAACAATACATGCGCATCTAAAAACATTGATGACGCAATGTTGACTCGCAAATTAAAATGGCGGCCTTAACCATGAAGGGGTGTATTGGAAATCATTATCATAGGTTTGACCTCATTGATGTATGCTAAATAGCCAATTAACATTTTATTAACAATTTTATCATCTCATTGGAATCACTGAGCAAGCAAATTTTCAGGACAAGCCTCAGCAATGGAGGCAATGTCCATATTGTTGTAATGACAGAACGCATATAGTTTATAGTTTATATAGTTTATCGTCATATTTATTGTTGAGGTCTGACCAGACTGTAGGTCCTATACAAGGGACATGGTATATAGTGGAGGATTAATGTCTTCCCAATGGGCACTGTTGCACGTGCTTTGATATGATCCAGGACTTTCTGGACGCAAGATCAATGCTCCATTCCATGAACCATTGAACCTCCTAAGAGTACATGTGCAATAAAGAATTTGGTCTGTAACACAAACTTATCAACAAATGTAATGTTTTATGTATGAATGTTTGAATAAACTGTAGTGCTTTATGATTCTATATTTCTTGTAAGTTTCATTTAAAAGAAAAAACTTATATGAAATGGGGCCGAAGTGCCAAACACAAGATTTTGAGAAAGTTCTATTTTTCATAAACTACAATATCATTCGTGTTTGGTTGTATTTTAATTCATTTCCATTTTTCTTATTTTTGTCCTTTTTCTGTATTTGTTTATTTTTACAGCCAAACAATCTACACTACCTTGATGAGTGCTGCCAAACCAGAGATCTACAGTACACGCTTGAGGACACTCCTGGTTTTTAAGACCAGGTCCAGGTGGTAGTAGGGCCAGATCCTAAACACTTACAGAAACATACTCTTGCTTTAACCTTTAATCTCATGGGAGGTGATAAATCCCATGATGCACTAAACCACCGCATACCCCCCAAAACCACCTCATGTATTGTATACCTCAGTCACTCTGCTAAAGCAACTCCGCAATGACTCTAAATGATTCCACACAGATTCCACACTGACTCCACACTGACTCCAAAAGACTCCACACTGACTCCAAACTGACTCCACACTGACTCCAAACCGACTCCACACTGACTACAAACAGACTCTACACCGACTCCAAACAGACTCCACACCGACTCCAAACAGACTCCACACTGACTCCAAACAGACTCACACTGACTCCAAACCGACTCCACACAGATTCCACACTGACTCCACACTGACTCCAAAAGACTCCACACTAACTCCAAACCGACTCCACACTAACTCCAAACCGACTCCACACTGACTCCAAACAGACTCCACACTGACTCCAAACAGACTCCAAACAGACTCCACACTGACTCCAAACAGACTCCAAACAGACTCCACACTGACTCCAAACAGACTCCACACTGACTCCAAACAGACTCCACACTGACTCCAAACCGACTCCACACCGACTCCAAACAGACTCCACACTGACTTCAAACAGACTCCACACTGACTCCAAACCGACTCCACACTGACTCCAAACAGACTCCACACTGACTCCAAACAGACCCATTCATGGTCAGTTGTCATAATGTAAATTCTTGTTCAGTGTGTTGTCGGTCTGGGGTCGGTCTTGTCAGTATGACCAAGCTTTTACATGTAAACTAATGGAAAGTGGGGTTAGAACAAAATTACAGTATCTGCACTTATAGCTGCAATTAACAAAGACCCATTAGTGTAATAGGGTACAGAAAATTAACCATCATCATCATGCACTACATTTACGTCAGTTTATATTGCTGCAGCTGTATTTAAAAGGCAGTTTACCACTTCATATGTTAATGAGGCTTGAGAAATTATATGATAATCTGAGGTGTGACTATTGATTATTGTGATAGTAATTAATCCCACTCCTGACACCGACTGTGTTGCATTTCGTATATCTGTGTATATGTCGATTTCAGACAAGGATGTTAAGTCTACTTCATCATCATCATCATCATACGAGGAGAGGTAGATCCTGTAATCCTCAGTCACTTCTTCAGGGTTGGTTATGTTCTGAAGTAAACTAATTTGCACATGCGCAGGTTGGGACGGTTATGGTCACATTAAATTAAATTACCAGTAACTCGAATCGCTCAGACCACCAGTGCTTATCCAGTCTCATCTTGAAGATATCGATGTAGTTTGAGTCAACTATTTCTTGAGGGAGACTATTCCAGTATACTTGAACTTAATTCTAGACATGTGTCTTGGTCAATGTCCAACAACAGCGGGTGTATATGCATGTGCAATATTCTATGCTACTGTAATGTTGGTAAATGATTGGAATATTTGATGGGGAAATATATTTATGATGAATTTTTATTGATGCTCTTTATGAGTCTATGTGCACAAACTTTGATGGTCTTCAATCTTGCAGCTTTTTTCTTTAGCCTTACAGATTTGTATCCATATATTTGATGTGTATGAGCAAGAGAAAATGCAAAAGTTATCATTCTCTGCATGATGCCTAGGGTAGAAAAGGTATATTTTATAAAGTAATTAATTTCAACATATATTTTAAAAATTGAACTCTAGTAAAAAAAAAAAAAAAAAACTATGGTACTACACCTAGTATAAATGAAACACCATTAAAAGTTAACCATTTGTGGTCAGTGGTTTTGTAAATTAAGCAATTCTGTTGAAAATTCTGGAGAAAATAATTTTGAAATATCTTATAAATATCTAAGATATATTGCAGTTTATATTTAAGCAATCGGGTAATTCCATGCAATGTTACGTCATTTAGCCATTTATTTTTCATCTAAAATGACAGTTCTCTTCAATTTTTATATAACCATTGACTTATGGTTATTTCAATGCCACAACTGGTTGCTTACTTACAAGCATATACATGCTTTCTTACCAGTCGGGTAAAACAAACCATCAAACCAAACTATTATCCAGTGGTCAAATCGAGACATTTTCATTTTCAGATGAAATTGTCGTCTGGGTGGCAGAAAGGCGTTAGCTCAAATTTCAGGTAAAAAATGAAGCGCTTAGCAGAAG
The DNA here is from genome assembly GCA_037976565.1 of Mesocentrotus franciscanus. Lineage (NCBI taxonomy): Eukaryota > Metazoa > Echinodermata > Echinoidea > Camarodonta > Strongylocentrotidae > Mesocentrotus > Mesocentrotus franciscanus. The sequence continues at coordinate 21,006,826 of CP137671.1, forward strand.
GGCGTTAGAACTAAATCACCTCAAAATTTTATAAAACTGACTTATTTCCAGAAAAAAATTGTGGCCATGTTCTACTATAACATTTCTATTAGTCTTTTAAGTTTTAAACCAATTTTCGGGACGGAAAGCAGTTTAAATATAAAACAAATCTTTAAGTGCGAATAATTTGAAAAGTAGTTTTCGAGTCGCTCGCGCGCTAACGCCCTTCTGCCAGCCAGGCGACGAAATCAAGGGATAAAAGACGTATGTCATACAGGATCCATCGCACAGAATTGCAGAAGTTTCTTTTACTCTCTATTTTTTGTAAACGGAAATACTTGCCTTCATACTGAAAATACTTCTCTTGCCAATTAAGATTCAGATTCAGATAATTTAGTGGAAAAAACACAGAAACTTGGCCTCCACTGGCATCAGATATACATAATAATTAACAAATGATATCAACATGATAGGGAATGAGCGTTTTAATCACTTTAACACCTTTCTAACTCACATTTGATGCCATACATTTCTTTCTTTCGATTCCTTATGACATTAATTATAATTGTATTGTCCTGATATAGTTATGATATTGTTATGATAATTACTCCCTCCTAAACTCCTCTCATTCTATATCTTTCTTTCGATTCCTTATGACATTAATTTTAATATTATTGTAATGATATAATTATAATATTGTGATAATTACTCCTCCTAACTTCCTCTCTTTCTATAATTCCTTATAATTATATTATTATGATAATTACATGCAGAGGGTCGTCACTTTATTTGAACTTTTTTTGAAAGATTCCTTTCCATGCAGCAAGAATTGTTAATCATATCAGTACTATATTTTCAAGTTATAATTCTGTACTAAACCACCATGTGATATATATTATGCAATATTTTAAAGCTTGGTACAGTACCTTTGCATATATAGAATTATTATAAAAGCATTATGTGTGATACGTATCACAAATCATAATTATATATATATATATATATATATATATATATATATATATATATATATATATATATATATATATGTGTCTGTATATAGATTATACCTCATTTTTGTTTTTGGTATGATCAATGGAGACATGTATATCTTGATTTTGTTTTTATTGCTGTTGCACAATAATTAAATTAATTTGTAGTACCACTTTTTGTACCAATGGAATGAAGAACAAAAAGACATTAGATACCGGTACTCCGGAAACAGTCTAATTTTGAAGTTCACTTTCATGGTACTAATCTACTATTTTTTAATATTTTTTATGTACAAATTATATCACTGAGATTTATTATAGTAAACATGTACATGTTTTTTGTGTGTATATTTGAACATTACCATTAAACAAAATTTCATATTGATGTGCAAGCATTCTTTGATCCTCACCAATTACTAAATCGAAAATCATTAATGTGCAATTATATATGAAAATAGAGAAATTTATTATCTATCACATACTTTTGATAAATACAATTTTATATCTCTTTTCGTAAATTTCTTATTTGCTTAGTCCTATTGGTTTGAATATTGATTTTATTTCATGAATTATTGATTGTGGTATTCGGGTGTGTGTGTACATGTATGTGTATGTTTTCTCTTTCATACTTAATTGCCTTATTATGCTTGGCAATGTTGGCATATATATTTATTCAAATTTTATTTCAGTGAAAGTCTTGTGAATGCAAAGCAAACAATTTTTTTTGGTCATTTAAAGATGTATTATTTTTCCTGTTGTAAATCCTTTGACTGCATATTACTTGCTGTAAAACTGCTTTGAAACGAAAAATGTATGAATATATTCTAAACGACAAGCGATGTGGGTTGTGGGAACTAACAGAATGTTAACTAAAACCTGCTTTTAAAAGGTTACTCCGAATCAACAATCCTGTAGTAAATGTTGGTCGTTAGAACCAATAGAATATTCACAATATTAGCAAACTTTGACAGATATATATAACAACTTCATGGTGGATAGGTATATGAAGTTTGGAATTTAGTTAGTGTAGGAAGTTGACTGTGAAGCAGTTTTCGCTACCTGCAACTACAGTATTTGGCCATAGAGGGCAGCACAGGCCATGGGTATATTTGGCAAAGGCACTTAATTCCAGTTCCCATACAAATACAATGGGTTGAGCACTGGGAAGTCTGATAAAAATTATAGAGTAAAGTATTAGTAACAGATTATGATGGTGCCTACTTAGATCTCATCAAATTAGCGGGGGAGTTGCTGAAACCTGAACAATAGTTTAGTAAAATAAGGAATTAGTTGATACTGCTGTACATTCTCTCTGGAAGCCGGAAGAAGCCATGCCTTATCGTCTTCCCCAGTATCGTTTCTGCGCTTGTGCTGACCCCGCAGTGTGGGAGGAAGGTCACCATATATTGTCAGTATTGTATTTGCGGTAGGATCAATTGTCAGAAGAGCATGTTTCATATAGAACCATATCTACTTGTATAGTTCAAGTTTTTAAAAGAAAAGAAGAGACAGTTTTCAGAATAGCACTTTTTATTGTAGGTAATA
>CP137671.1:21009841-21064381 GCA_037976565.1 Mesocentrotus franciscanus
CATATCATAGATTATGTTATATCTGTCTTACATTTGATAACAATAAGTTATCAATTTTAATTTTAGAATAAAAGAAATTTCGTAAACTCACTTTTAAAGCCCCTTTTCTCTCCTTTGACAGAGACGGCTGCATGGTTCCTCCATGGTTCCCTCCTCGTGATAGCGATGACATGAAAACTGCGTTCGTTGCGGACACCATAGTGACGTCATCTGACGTCATCTTAAGCACTTGCGCAATATCTGACGGTAGCTAGTCCTATCTCGCAGACGTTTTCAGTTATTGCTTATCGCCTATTTAGTTTCAGATGTTAATATTGGCACCAGTGGCGGATCCAGGGGGGGCCCGGCCCCTTCATGAGAAAAAAACAGGTAAAAACACCCTTTTTTGAAAAAAAGAAGTTGGGCCCCTCCTGGCGCTCAAGGGGGCCGAGGGAAGCGGTGGAAAAAAAAACCCTTCCCGTAGGGGGAAAATTTTTTCAGGTGCCAAAAAAAAAAATTGCGCTCACTACCCCTGGCGCCAGCTAGGTCCCCTTCACCTGGGTGGAGTGCATCACAAATGTGGATGAATTTCTTGCTGAGGAAATCAACGTCCTGGAGTGGGATTGAACTTACGACCTTATGATTGAAAGACGTGAGTCAGAATTATGAATTTTGATAGATATTAATTGGTATCGACTATTTGTTCATGTTATCTTGAAACCATGATTAAATGAAAAAGGAAGACAAATAGAGAAACTTAAATTGTTTTATGTGCCTTTCATTTTAACTTTGTCCTATTTGTTGACGTGTTTTCATCATTAATCATATTATTCATTGTTCACGTACATCTCCAAATTTGCAATGTGCACGAGACTCTGCTTAATAAATAAGTTAGAGGACACTGATCAACTGATTTGTAGAACTCCCAGGGCGTCGATCGTTACTTGATAATATCAACGATTTAATATAGATGAGGCACAAATATCAAGGGTGTGTATATACACTATGGATGCAACAAATCTTTTCCTGTCCCAGAAAATCAAAATATATTTGTAATTTCACTAATGTTTCAACTGGGAATTTTCACAACTGTAGCAGTTTCACATACTTTTGGTGAACGAAAATTAGATTAACCAAATACATGATTGAGCGCGACTTTCGTCCCAACTTTCGGTAGACAAAAAGCACCAGCCATGACGCATGGACTATTGTTGCTGCTTATTATTGCAGAACGTTGCGCGAAGAAATCCGTGGGCCATTTTCTCGCGGAACCATTCTTTTATACATGCTGAAGGCATACGCTTATTTATTATTCTCAATTTGAAGAGTGTACATTTGCTCAACAGTGCGCGATACCGATATCCGTTGGAACTATTTTGAGTTTTTATATTTCATTTCGAGATTTCAAACAACTTATTGAACAAATCCCAAGCACAGTGATCTGCAGTCCAAGCGAATGACACGTGCAATTTTCAACCGAGGTGTGCAAAACCCTAAAAGTTTTTAAATTTCAAAGGATTTCCTTACTCAAATAATAATATAAATAAATGATTTGATTGTGCTAAAACTAAACAGGATTTTTTTTCTCCCTCTCTTTATATGATGTAATAATTATTGTTCGCACTAAGACCTCACAAGGTAAAACAATTTTTTTAATTTTCTGTCGGAAATTGGAAAATTATACCGACCGATATTTTGTTCAGTGGGGGAGTGAGTCATTTTTTTTTCCAGTTTTTGAGGAAAAACCGCGACTAATTTTTTTGTTTTTTGTTTTAACTTTTTTTTCACTTGAAAAACAAATGAGAGGGTTTGCTCCGAAACACACATACACAAATTTGAGGGGGTTAACCCCAAATCCCCGCTGCGTACGCGCCTGCTGCAGAGTCATCAGAGTCATGTGTACATAATTATATTTAATACTAAACTCTGAAAACGCTCGTACGCAGAGACTAAGCTAATAGCCTGCCGCTGAGCTGTGTATGTACACAATTACCGATCGCGTCCCTAACACCAAGCGAGGAAGCACTGTAATCGGGCGTTGAGGGCGGTACCTTCATTTTGTAATTACGTCATTAAATTCGAAAATGGCGTACATGTTAGCTGACTACGAGAAAGTTTCCCGGTAAAAAGTAGGCTCAGATATCTGGAAACCCTGAAATTTTCACAAACGAAACTTGTAAGTTCCATTAGTTCATTATTTGTTGAAATTATTGCCCCATCTCATTATTTATAAAGGCATTTGACAGTATCCTACAGCAGGATCTGAAAATGTTGGGTTAATGTGCAGTGTACAGTGTTGCCTCTTTTATTACACAGCCGGGATGCGCCGGGATAGCGTTGCAGCTATGTGTGCTCACATCCACGTACTTGACACAATAGTGACAATTATAATGCCGTTTCTTCAGGCTAAAAAAAAAATTAAGTTTCTTGACCTAAAGTAAACTTAAGTTAAGCTTAAGGCTAAAGCAAAAGGTCAAAGCCATATTAATTATTATTTGCTATAAAAAAATATTTAAAAAAGAAGAAGAGACTTTAGAGAGTAAAAACTAAAAATAAAATGAACAACGTGCAAGCTGCTGGCAGTTGCAATTCCAGTCATCAAGTACTAGTAGAATTATTACACTGGTCTATGCTATGGTCCACACCTCAGAAGATGATTTAGTTTCTTACCTAACAAGTTTTCCCTTTCAGAAAGGTAAAAATAGATGATGGCTATTGTAGGAATCTCCCATCAAATCTCGCAGACCATTTCTCTACAGCTAATTTAAATACCCAAAACTGAACTTAGCAACCCGTAATATTTGACAACTGGTACATCATGTACTATTAAGTAGTAGCAGTTTAGCGATCCCAATATGACAATAAAAAATATATATATTTTAATGTATATTTTGTAAAATATGTAAGTAAAGCTATATTAATTTCTATAATAACATGTATATATATTTTTTTTTCATTACTGATTTATTTGAATTTTATATGAATGTTTAAAAAAATAGTCTGTGACATGAGGCTAATGTATCAAATTGCTTTAAAAATTAGTCGTCAATGGCAAAACCGGCTTACACTCGCACGTGGGAGCGCGGGCAAAAGTCAAATGCGCGCGCTTGTACCAGGGAGTTGGGATTGGACTTTTGTACCATGCACTGCTAAACCTCTTCACTGCATGTACAGATCAGGGAGGTGGGAGCATAGAGATATATACTTACTAACACTAGAGGGCGTACTCGCTCAAATTGCTGTGCCGACCTGGAGCCTTGGCCGCCATTACTAAGGAGGGCAGAAAAACGAACGACCCGACAAGATACTGTGCACAACATACGGGGGAAAATTAGGAGAAGCCAGGTTCGTGCGTTGCATTTGGTTGTTCGAACCGAAGAACGGAAAGGGAACTGCATATTCTTTCACAAGTAAGTTCTTCTTAATGTTATGTTGATTATTAAGGGGATTTTAGAGCTTACATTAGTTTTTATCACCTGACGAAGTGTTGCAGCGGCGCACGAAACGTCGAGATCTTTTAGATTCCTTATTGACCACATTGCGAGACAAACGAATATCACTAGCGATATTATTTTCGATACTACATCCGCAATGAGTAATATATTTAGCATTAACACTCAAATTTGTCTGTCATCTTGGTTTGAAAGTGATCTTTCTAATAGATGTCAATATGTAGTTTATAATATTTCCTCCAATTTTTCTTCTATTACACATGGCATACCACAAGGTCCTATCCTAGGTCCTCTACTGTTTTTAATTTACATTAATGATCTTACACATGCTTCTAAAAACGACATTGTTCCTATTATTTGTGACAAGTTCACAAGCACAAATCGGTGCCTTCAACTGCACTCGCAGTTAAATGAAAGACCTTCCCGCGTGGGTTTTTAACACAGACCTGGGGGAAATTATCTTTAAAAAAGGGGTGCGCCTTATACACGGGTGCGCCTTATACACAGAGATTTACGGAATCATAACTATAACATGAAATTGTTCTCAAAATCGCTCCTATGTTGTTTATGTGGCAAATGAATTGGTAATCGTTGTCGTAGGTGCGACCTCAATGATTTATAGTGCTAATAGACTGGTTCACTAACATATTCAAATTTATGGATTTTTCTTTCCTGGGGACCTAGTGACGAGTTATTCCATTAACCTGTTATTAATTAATGAACTACGATACTTGGAATCCAGTCTGCATATACATTACTTGTTGTTATGTCAGGCAAGCTTTCAGGTTGTCAAGATCAAACTTTGTTTAAAAAGTATGCATAAAATTTGAATATGTTAGAAAACTGGTCTATTGAAGAAACAAGCTAATTTAAGAAACTTAGGTACCTAAGGTTGTTAAGGCAAGGCATGGTCAGGCCTCACCAAGAATGATATCAATAACTGTACCGACAAATCGTTCTCCAACTGCTCCTCTTGTTTACATGACAAATGAATACACCCTTTCATAGTTACAAGAGTGTGCATGCGCCGACTGCGGTGCCATTTTAAATTACTTGTTTACTTGTAATTTAAAATGGCGCCCATGTCAATATGATGTGAGTGTGCAGCGCAGGCAGTGACACAACAATACATGCGCATCTAAAAACATTGATGACGCAATGTTGACTCGCAAATTAAAATGGCGGCCTTAACCATGAAGGGGTGTATTGGAAATCATTATCATAGGTTTGACCTCATTGATGTATGCTAAATAGCCAATTAACATTTTATTAACAATTTTATCATCTCATTGGAATCACTGAGCAAGCAAATTTTCAGGACAAGCCTCAGCAATGGAGGCAATGTCCATATTGTTGTAATGACAGAACGCATATAGTTTATAGTTTATATAGTTTATCGTCATATTTATTGTTGAGGTCTGACCAGACTGTAGGTCCTATACAAGGGACATGGTATATAGTGGAGGATTAATGTCTTCCCAATGGGCACTGTTGCACGTGCTTTGATATGATCCAGGACTTTCTGGACGCAAGATCAATGCTCCATTCCATGAACCATTGAACCTCCTAAGAGTACATGTGCAATAAAGAATTTGGTCTGTAACACAAACTTATCAACAAATGTAATGTTTTATGTATGAATGTTTGAATAAACTGTAGTGCTTTATGATTCTATATTTCTTGTAAGTTTCATTTAAAAGAAAAAACTTATATGAAATGGGGCCGAAGTGCCAAACACAAGATTTTGAGAAAGTTCTATTTTTCATAAACTACAATATCATTCGTGTTTGGTTGTATTTTAATTCATTTCCATTTTTCTTATTTTTGTCCTTTTTCTGTATTTGTTTATTTTTACAGCCAAACAATCTACACTACCTTGATGAGTGCTGCCAAACCAGAGATCTACAGTACACGCTTGAGGACACTCCCTGGTTTTTAAGACCAGGTCCAGGTGGTAGTAGGGCCAGATCCTAAACACTTACAGAAACATACTCTTGCTTTAACCTTTAATCTCATGGGAGGTGATAAATCCCATGATGCACTAAACCACCGCATACCCCCCAAAACCACCTCATGTATTGTATACCTCAGTCACTCTGCTAAAGCAACTCCGCAATGACTCTAAATGATTCCACACAGATTCCACACTGACTCCACACTGACTCCAAAGACTCCACACTGACTCCAAACTGACTCCACACTGACTCCAAACCGACTCCACACTGACTACAAACAGACTCAACACCGACTCCAAACAGACTCCACACAGACTCCAAACAGACTCCACACTGACTCCAACAGACTCACACTGACTCCAAACCGACTCCACACAGATTCCACACTGACTCACACTGACTCCAAAGACTCCACACTAACTCCAAACCGACTCCACACTAACTCCAAACCGACTCCACACTGACTCCAAACAGACTCCACACTGACTCAAACAGACTCCAAACAGACTCCACACTGACTCCAAACAGACTCCAAACAGACTCCACACTGACTCCAAACAGACTCCACACTGACTCCAAACAGACTCCACACTGACTCCAAACCGACTCACACCGACTCCAAACAGACTCCACACTGACTTCAAACAGACTCCACACTGACTCCAAACCGACTCCACACTGACTCCAAACAGACTCCACACTGACTCCAAACAGACCCATTCATGGTCAGTTGTCATAATGTAAATTCTTGTTCAGTGTGTTGTCGGTCTGGGGTCGGTCTTGTCAGTATGACCAAGCTTTACATGTAAACTAATGGAAAGTGGGGGTTAGAACAAAATTACAGTATCTGCACTTATAGCTGCAATTAACAAAGACCCATTAGTGTAATAGGGTACAGAAAATTAACCATCATCATCATGCACTACATTTACGTCAGTTTATATTGCTGCAGCTGTATTTAAAGGCAGTTTACCACTTCATATGTTAATGAGGCTTGAGAAATTATATGATAATCTGAGGTGTGACTATTGATTATTGTGATAGTAATTAATCCCACTCCTGACACCGACTGTGTTGCATTTCGTATATCTGTGTATATGTCGATTTCAGACAAGGATGTTAAGTCTACTTCATCATCATCATCATCATACGAGGAGAGGTAGATCCTGTAATCCTCAGTCACTTCTTCAGGGTTGGTTATGTTCTGAAGTAAACTAATTTGCACATGCGCAGGTTGGGACGGTTATGGTCACATTAAATTAAATTACCAGTAACTCGAATCGCTCAGACCACCAGTGCTTATCCAGTCTCATCTTGAAGATATCGATGTAGTTTGAGTCAACTATTTCTTGAGGGAGACTATTCCAGTATACTTGAACTTAATTCTAGACATGTGTCTTGGTCAATGTCCAACAACAGCGGGTGTATATGCATGTGCAATATTCTATGCTACTGTAATGTTGGTAAATGATTGGAATATTTGATGGGGAAATATATTTATGATGAATTTTTATTGATGCTCTTTATGAGTCTATGTGCACAAACTTTGATGGTCTTCAATCTTGCAGCTTTTTTTCTTTAGCCTTACAGATTTGTATCCATATATTTGATGTGTATGAGCAAGAGAAAATGCAAAAGTTATCATTCTCTGCATGATGCCTAGGGTAGAAAAGGTATATTTTATAAAGTAATTAATTTCAACATATATTTTAAAAATTGAACTCTAGTAAAAAAAAAAAAAAAAACTATGGTACTACACCTAGTATAAATGAAACACCATTAAAAGTTAACCATTTGTGGTCAGTGGTTTTGTAAATTAAGCAATTCTGTTGAAAATTCTGGAGAAAATAATTTTGAAATATCTTATAAATATCTAAGATATATTGCAGTTTATATTTAAGCAATCGGGTAATTCCATGCAATGTTACGTCATTTAGCCATTTATTTTTCATCTAAAATGACAGTTCTCTTCAATTTTTATATAACCATTGACTTATGGTTATTTCAATGCCACAACTGGTTGCTTACTTACAAGCATATACATGCTTTCTTACCAGTCGGGTAAAACAAACCATCAAACCAAACTATTATCCAGTGGTCAAATCGAGACATTTTCATTTTCAGATGAAATTGTCGTCTGGGTGGCAGAAAGGCGTTAGCTCAAATTTCAGGTAAAAAATGAAGCGCTTAGCAGAAGGGCGTTAGAACTAAATCACCTCAAAATTTTATAAAACTGACTTATTTCCAGAAAAAAATTGTGGCCATGTTCTACTATAACATTTCTATTAGTCTTTTAAGTTTTAAACCAATTTTCGGGACGGAAAGCAGTTTAAATATAAAACAAATCTTTAAGTGCGAATAATTTGAAAAGTAGTTTTCGAGTCGCTCGCGCGCTAACGCCCTTCTGCCAGCCAGGCGACGAAATCAAGGGATAAAAGACGTATGTCATACAGGATCCATCGCACAGAATTGCAGAAGTTTCTTTTACTCTCTATTTTTTGTAAACGGAAATACTTGCCTTCATACTGAAAATACTTCTCTTGCCAATTAAGATTCAGATTCAGATAATTTAGTGGAAAAAACACAGAAACTTGGCCTCCACTGGCATCAGATATACATAATAATTAACAAATGATATCAACATGATAGGGGAATGAGCGTTTTAATCACTTTAACACCTTTCTAACTCACATTTGATGCCATACATTTCTTTCTTTCGATTCCTTATGACATTAATTATAATTGTATTGTCCTGATATAGTTATGATATTGTTATGATAATTACTCCCTCCTAAACTCCTCTCATTCTATATCTTTCTTTCGATTCCTTATGACATTAATTTTAATATTATTGTAATGATATAATTATAATATTGTGATAATTACTCCCTCCTAACTTCCTCTCTTTCTATAATTCCTTATAATTATATTATTATGATAATTACATGCAGAGGGTCGTCACTTTATTTGAACTTTTTTTGAAAGATTCCTTTCCATGCAGCAAGAATTGTTAATCATATCAGTACTATATTTTCAAGTTATAATTCTGTACTAAACCACCATGTGATATATATTATGCAATATTTTAAAGCTTGGTACAGTACCTTTGCATATATAGAATTATTATAAAAGCATTATGTGTGATACGTATCACAAATCATAATTATATATATATATATATATATATATATATATATTTATATGTGTCTGTATATAGATATATATATATATATATATTTATATGTGTCTGTATATAGATTATACCTCATTTTTGTTTTTGGTATGATCAATGGAGACATGTATATCTTGATTTTGTTTTTATTGCTGTTGCACAATAATTAAATTAATTTGTAGTACCACTTTTTGTACCAATGGAATGAAGAACAAAAAGACATTAGATACCGGTACTCCGGAAACAGTCTAATTTTGAAGTTCACTTTCATGGTACTAATCTACTATTTTAATATTTTTTGTACAAATTATATCACTGAGATTTATTATAGTAAACATGTACATGTTTTTGTGTGTATATTTGAACATTACCATTAAACAAAATTTCATATTGATGTGCAAGCATTCTTTGATCCTCACCAATTACTAAATCGAAAATCATTAATGTGCAATTATATATGAAAATAGAGAAATTTATTATCTATCACATACTTTTGATAAATACAATTTTATATCTCTTTTCGTAAATTTCTTATTTGCTTAGTCCTATTGGTTTGAATATTGATTTTATTTCATGAATTATTGATTGTGGTATTCGGGTGTGTGTGTACATGTATGTGTATGTTTTTTTTCTCTTTCATACTTAATTGCCTTATTATGCTTGGCAATGTTGGCATATATATTTATTCAAATTTTATTTCAGTGAAAGTCTTGTGAATGCAAAGCAAACAATTTTTTTTTTGGTCATTTAAAGATGTATTATTTTTCCTGTTGTAAATCCTTTGACTGCATATTACTTGCTGTAAAACTGCTTTGAAACGAAAAATGTATGAATATATTCTAAACGACAAGCGATGTGGGTTGTGGGAACTAACAGAATGTTAACTAAAACCTGCTTTTAAAAGGTTACTCCGAATCAACAATCCTGTAGTAAATGTTGGTCGTTAGAACCAATAGAATATTCACAATATTAGCAAACTTTGACAGATATATATAACAACTTCATGGTGGATAGGTATATGAAGTTTGGAATTTAGTTAGTGTAGGAAGTTGACTGTGAAGCAGTTTTCGCTACCGCAACTACAGTATTTGGCCATAGAGGGCAGCACAGGCCATGGGTATATTTGGCAAAGGCACTTAATTCCAGTTCCCATACAAATACAATGGGTTGAGCACTGGGAAGTCTGATAAAAATTATAGAGTAAAGTATTAGTAACAGATTATGATGGTGCCTACTTAGATCTCATCAAATTAGCGGGGGAGTTGCTGAAACCTGAACAATAGTTTAGTAAAATAAGGAATTAGTTGATACTGCTGTACATTCTCTCTGGAAGCCGGAAGAAGCCATGCCTTATCGTCTTCCCCAGTATCGTTTCTGCGCTTGTGCTGACCCCGCAGTGTGGGAGGAAGGTCACCATATATTGTCAGCATTGTATTTGCGGTAGGATCAATTGTCAGAAGAGCATGTTTCATATAGAACCATATCTACTTGTATAGTTCAAGTTTTTAAAAGAAAAGAAGAGACAGTTTTCAGAATAGCACTTTTTATTGTAGGTAATATATGCATCATTGTTGTTCATTAATAACATTAAGGAATTTAGACCTGCAGAAATTAAATATACGGAGTATGTACAATGTTATGATCAGTACCCCTCCCTTTTTTTTGTGTGTCAAAGAGGAATAATCATATGTTATATGTGATTTCCTTGAGGTACAGGGTTAATTTGTGTTTGTATAATTATAATTGAATTATCTATGTCATATTCCTCTATATCCTATCATTACACCATACATGTCATATTATAAAAGTATAGTATTAGGGCCTGTTCAGACATGACACGGCAAAACCTCAGCGTTTTTTTTTACGACGTAAATTGTAATACACTTCACGTTTCTGAATCATATATTAACACAAAGCCCTTTAATTATTCCATCGTTCCATGTAAAGATATTGTATGTTGTGGTCTTGTTGTATATTTCATTTGTATCGCCTCTCATATCTATTTGGCAATCGTAGCAGCTTATTTTGATAATAATTAAAATCATTCCGAGAATGTGACCCAACGAAATGAGACGAGTTTTGTGTGTATTGTCCGTTCTAATTTTTGAACCTCGGATTTCAGTTTTGTAAAAATGGCTCAAAAGCAGGAGGTCGCAGGGGGGACAGCCCACCAAGGGCTCTAACCCTATGGCCCCTCGATTACAGAAACCAAATTTTGGCAGCTTTAAGAACACGACTAATGAAAGGAGATAAATTTTGTGTGTCTTGAGTGTTCTTCTAATTTTTGAACCTCATGTTGCATTTTTAATGATCTATGTTTTGAACCCTTTCAGGACAATTTATTTTTTTGGTAACGCTATATTGAACTAATAAAATGCAATGTCCCTGAAAACAACAAATATTGGTAGCATATCTTCATCAAAAAGTTAGAAAAAATTGCCAATTTTGAACCTCAAAATGTATTGCCAACTTGAGCATTTTAAAGATATAGACCGGTAGCGGTAAAATTGCGGTTCAAGGGTTTTAGGTGCAAAATATCCATTCAATATTGTTTAAATATTGCCTTCAGAGGTTTAGATGGCAATACTTCAACCTAAATTCGCAAAAAAAACAGAAATATATGCCCAAATGTTCAATGTTGAAATGGCCAAATGAAACTCGCGATATCTATCCAGGCTGGATCGATATGATAATTTACCAAATATATCAATTAGTAGGCGGTTTCCCGGCAAAATTTGTATCATCACGTACATGTATTAGTCAAAACATATTCTTTCACATGATTGGTAATAAGAGCTTCCATTTCATTTTTTGAGAGGGGCGTTTCCAAAACTGGTCTATACCTTTAAAGCTTACCGGTATTTTCCATTTTATGGTCGTGCAACAAAAATTGACTCGGTGTGTGCAGAAATGTTTGTCCTTCCTATGCATGCATCTGGTATTTCTGTTTTTAAGTTATTTAGAGCCAAACCACAAAATGATTAATTGAAAAATTATGAAAGAAATTAATTTGATCTGTTAGCAATCCGCAAAACTATCAAAATGTACAACTAGAATTGATTCTGCCAAAAAGGCAAGGCTTCTTTATTTATTTCAAGTATTCAACAATATATGAAGAGCTTAATTCCAAAAGGAGCTAAATCCACTTTTGATGAAAATTGAGTTATTAATATCAGAACATTGTTCACTTAAAGCCTCGGTCACAAATGCCATTACGAACTGCTATGAACGCCGTACAAACGATTTTCAGACAATGGAAATTTGGGAAGACAATGGAAAAACGGGGATTCGTACGAAATAATCGTTCGTACGAACCTTTGTGACCGTAGCTTTAGTACCCGTCTTTCAACAAAATTATTTACCTAAATTTTGGGAGCAATTAGGAAAAAATGCACCTTCTAATATAATTTTTCCATAGACGCCTGTACAAAATCTGGTAAACAATTCCTTTTTTCTCCGAAGTTACAAAAGTGGATTTAGCTCCTTTTGGAATTAAACTCTTCATATGTTAATATTTTGTCTATACATGTACAAGACGTTTTATGTTTACATAAAATATACACAAATATGAATAATTGATTAAAAATATAATTTTTACACATCTTCATCCATGAAATTCGCTTACGACAGGCTACAGGATTTCAATTTCACCCTTGAAGAATACTGTTATAATATCTGTTAAAATCAGGCATGCAATGACCAAAATTATGAAAGACACAGCATGGTTGTATCAATTTATTCATATCTCTTCTTTAAATACTCCAAATCCTTGTAGTATGCACTTCTAAACTCACATTTTGCAACTAAAGCCATGCAAAATAAAAATTATGCCAGTATATCACTACTCTAAAAATAAACAGTTCCTTTTAAATCTCATAAGCCTAATTTATATTTTAATAAAATTTAAAAAATTAAAAATTGAATGAAAATCAAGAATTCCAAAGAAACTGTATCTTTCATCACAGACCTAATAACACTCATGTTTGAGGTATTTTCAAGGTTATTAAAGTACCCTATTTCAGACATAACAAATAATTATCTCACTGGGCTTCTTCTCTACTTGTTTATTTTTAAAAATTTTTAAACGTAATTGAACTAATGTTCAGCATTACTGATTTACATTTTAGAATTGGATCTACTATAACTGATCAGTCAAAGATAAAATTATCAGTTTAATTGTAACTTTCAAACTCACGATGTACACATACTTTCGACTGGGACCCGTATCACAATGCCTTTTTCAATGACAATGGACAAAAATCAGTGACAAATCTGATGATACCCAATCAGAAGGAAGGATTTCACTAGCTTATAACAAAAACTGTCATTGGTCACTGATGACAAGTTTTGTGAAATGGGGCCCTGGTCTCATGTTCATCACCAAAGCATCTTCAACACTACAGTAAAATTGCACAAATAGTGACCTAGTTCAAGACTTTTTCCAAAGACTTTGTAGTTGTCCTACCGGGGTTGGAGATCAAACTCTTGGTCTGCCCTCGAAATTAGCATATTTGAGCTTTGATTTACTTAACTAGACAACAGTAGGGGCACTACTGGAAGTCTATTTAAGAGGTGTCGTGGTTTAGTGGATACGTCACCAGACTGTGGCTCACATGGTTCCCGGTTCAGTTCGAGATTAATGTCCTTTGGCAAGACATTAATCTACTTTTGCCACTCTCCACCCAGCTGTGTAATGGGTACCCTGTACGATGCGAACATTAATGTGGTTGGATTGTCATGTGTGCGCTTGTAAAATGGCGCCTGGCCGGTATACTCCCCAGGGAGCGGAGCGTGTGCACTATCATGTAAGGATTAGCGATTGAATCCAGTGACCGAGATAATAATAATTACAATGTAAAGCACTTGGAAGCGCCTGGCCGGTATACTCCCCAGGGAGTAGAGCGTGTGCACTATCATGTGAGGATTAGCGATTTAATCCAGTGACCGAGGTAATAATAATTACAATGTAAAGCTCTTAGAAACATATTATTAAGCGCTGTACAAATGTGACTATTATCATTACTTATTATTGCTCTTAACCTTAACAGAGGCAGGATAAACTGGAAAAAATATTGAAGATATTCCTCTTTTTACTGAATGAAAAGGATGATATTCACAAAAGCTTTAGATTGTAAGGCTTAACCCTGCCTAAGTGCACCTGAATATCAAAGATGTTCTTTTTTTTTAATGAACAAATGGCCAATATTCCCAAAGCTGCCTAACTTTAGAACAACCAGGTTTAAACCCTGTCTAGAGACACTCCACCAATCTATAGAGTGCCTAATGTCAAACTCTTCATTCTCTACTAATCACCATGATCATGTACCTTAATGAAAATAATACAACTTTTCACTATGAAATAACTTGATTTTTTGTTATTGCATGACTGAATTATTTTTGGTAATTTTGATTTGTTACACATAACAGTGATTTCTAGAGAAATGTAGCATCGACACTTGGCTTTCCACGAATCAGCAGATCACATAATCCGAGATTATCTTTAAATGGCAATAAATATATAACATGCCAATACAATACTGACATAGCCCTGATAGATAGCCCTGAAAATTGAAAATAACTTGAGGTTTCTCAAACCAGAGGCGAACCCTGATTTTGGCGAATCCAAATTCGCAAAGTTCGTAAGCACTCGCCGCTCAGTGAGATACCCCCTTAAAGCCTCATTCCCAAAATACTGCGGTAAATGATAGAGTGCAGCAGTTAACCATATTTAAACAAACCTTTTACTCTTCAATAAGCTTTTATCATTCATGAATAATTGTCTAATCTCCTAATATCAATCTGCCAATCATCACGACCTAAAGCTCTCCTCAACTTCCGACTCATCCCCGCTCTTTCCATCAAGGACAGATTCTAGAGCGACCTTGTTCTGATTGGTCCAGAGTTCGTAATAGTAACTGTTGGTATCTGCTAGGAGTTGGTGGTGCTTGCGCGCTCTCCTATCTTTCCATTGCGGATGACGAGGATTTCATCAGCATCGACGACGGTGGAGAGCCGATGAGCAATGAAGATGGAGGTGCGTCCAATGGTGACTGCATCCATGGAGTTGAGGATGTTCTGTGTTGCCAATTTGAAGGGTGGAAAAAAGTTAAGTGTTGCGTCAAAGTGCCATGCCAGTAATTTATTTGCGTTTAAATTGTTTCGCTCAATCAGCAACTCCTAACATCTGTATCATCTTATAAGACGTTTTAATACACAACAATAAAAACAAATTCCAATTAACTTTCCAAATTAGACATTTGCCAAAATATGACATGGTTGAGAGAGATAGGGAAGGGGTCAAATGTTTAGGGGAAAAAAAGTATGCAAGAATCAAGTTAATTACCATTTTTGAAAAATTGTCCAAAACAAATAACACATAAAGTAAGCTCAACAAAATATTGAATATGTGTAAATGTGCAGGAACCTGTATTCTGTATTCTCCTTCCTAGAATTATGAAATAGAATATTTGATTTACCTAATCTACAAGATTTCAAAATGTCAATCCTATTCGAGTAGTATCTCCAGCTGGTATTGTGACAATCATACCTGTTCAGTGATAGAGTCCAGTGACGACGTCGCCTCGTCGTAGAGAATGATGGTCGGGTCCTTCAGGATCGTCCTGGCGATGGCCACCCTCTGCTTCTCGCCCCCAGACAGCTTTAGCCCCCTCTCTCCTACCTGGGTGTCATAGCCCTTTGGCATGCGTAGGATTCCTTGGTGGATGTCGGCCATCTTGGCTGCCTGGAAGACCTCCTCTGCGGTGGCGTCCAGTTTCCCGTATTGCAGGTTGTAGAAGATGGAGTTGTGGAAGAGGACACAGTCCTGAGAAACAAAATGGTTCACAATCCTCAAAAAGTATTTAATTTGTTTAAAAAAACATTCATGAAAAAGTTTGAAATTGTGTAGGGCAACAATCCACCTTAAGATTTAGAATTAATCAGTAGAGAATGATTATAACTGGAAAACCATACTTTCATTCTGAAGCTCTGAACACAATGGCAGTCTTTCAAAGGAGACACTGGACCCAAGACCATTATTCTTAATAAAACAACACATACTAATGTGAAGCCATTTTACTCTATATTCAATGGATATTACACACTCTTCAATA
Source organism: Mesocentrotus franciscanus (assembly GCA_037976565.1). NCBI lineage: Eukaryota > Metazoa > Echinodermata > Echinoidea > Camarodonta > Strongylocentrotidae > Mesocentrotus > Mesocentrotus franciscanus. Next base: position 21,025,512 of record CP137671.1, read on the forward strand.
TCTATTTTGCCATCATTCTTTTTTATAATACACATGATATCCTGTACAAATCTCATGAATGTCTTTTAAATAGGAGAGGAAATGACTGGAAGGAAAGGAACGTTACTTTGAATTTAGTAAAAGTGTACTGGGTTTCTTTGTGTGTGTATTCACAGTATGTATAGAGGTGTCGTGGTCTAGTGGATAAGTCACGGACCGTGGATCACATGGTTTGCAGTTTGGGTCCTGCCTCGGCGCTAATGTCCTTTGGCAAGACATTTATCTACCTTTGCCACACTCAACCCAGGAGATGTAAATGGGTACCTGGCAATAATTAATTCCTTGAAAAGCAAGAGCGCCATAATGGCAGCCATGCTAAAACCGGAGTAAAAATTGTGGAGCTCCAGGAGTGTCAAGTTTGACAGACTTGAGCGCTATACAAGAACCCCACTACTAGTATTATTATAATGTATGCACATACCACATAACAGTTGAAATATTACCCTGACATACCTGAGGTACAACTCCTATAGCTCTCCTGAGACTATCTACATCAACCTCTCGGATGTCTTGACCGTTGACCAGTACCCTGCCTGCAGAGGGGTCATAGAACCTGAATAGGAGCCGCACTATGGTGGACTTCCTGCACAAATATATGGCAAATATCAGGAGGCATGAATTACAAATTACCTCTTCACATTTCTTAACCAGAAGCTTTCACAACATGAATCTGTTGAGAATTGTTAAGGATGGCCATTTTTATGGCAAGAAACCTTCTCAAAATGCAAGCAATCAGCATTTTGTCAATTGTGATTCAATGATTTCATGGCATGATTCATGAACATTTCATGTACATTTCATGTAGTTGTTGGTTTTTCACAGTATCTCTTGGACACCGCTCAGTGATGACCTTCACTGTATTTAAAAGGCATGGTTGATATACTAAATAACAATAATTTTGGTCTTGTTACCATGATATGTAATGTAATGACAAAGTCATAAGGATGAACATGACAACCTACCCTGACCCACTCCCTCCGACGATAGCGACCTTCTTTCCTGAAGGTACATGGAAACTGAGGTCACTGAAGATCTGCTGTTCAGGGAGGTATCCAAAGGCTACGTTCTCAAAGGTGATGCCAGACTCCTGAGGGGCTATCTGGAGAGCTGGGGCATTGATCTTGCTCTGTAGAAAGTAGGAGAAATAACAGAGTCAATATTTATATAAGACAATGAGAGAAGGAAAATATACACAAGATGATGATCCAAACATGATGTCTTCAAGCTTTCTTCTTAAAATTAAAATCTTCAGGTAAAAAAATCCAAACAGCTTTGAAAAAGATACTGGTAACTAATTTCTAATCCCCCACCCCCCCAAAAAAAAATAGTTCAATTACTGCTGAAATATGTTCCTTACACTGGTAAGATGACGACATCAAAGGAATTTCGTCTTTAGAAGTGTCAAAGAGAGGACTCTCTGATGCTTTTTACCTTGATGTCTGTCTCGACTTTGAGGAGGTTGAACATGGTGCCCATGTCGATGAGGGATTGCCTGATCTCACGATAGACAGAGCCAAGAAAGTTGAGAGGTAGTGAGAGTTGGAACAGGAGACCGTTCACCATGACTAGATCCCCAACCGTCATTTGACCTTGTTTAATAATAAAGATTTAAATGTAAAACATGTATCTTCATGTATGAAGGAGTCCATTAAATATAGTTAAAAACTACCCTTACCAAGTTTTTTTTACTTTTTTTAATATGTGAAAAATTGATTTGTCCTTATTTATGTTTCTGGAGAATTTGACTTATCAAAGCTTATCTAAAAGTATTCAACAAAGGCCCTGATTCAACCAGTCCCCCTTTCATTCCCGACTAACGAAAAACACAACAAACATCAAATTTACAAAGGGGTATGAGTAATTTAGTTGTGAACTGTAAGTGCTGTTGACTTCTAATGAACTGCTACGGATTACTGCGATGGTTCTTGAAAATTACTTGTAGATATTCCTATAATCAAATAGGGAGTAGTCTTGACAGGCATCTACCAATGCCTCACGAGTCACAACCACTTCACTCCTCTCTCATGTTTCTTTCTTTTTTCCCCCTTTTTTGAAAAGATTTTCCATGTTGTTGCAACATTGCTTGTCTCTGATTGTATGATGTTAATTTTTAAGAGCTGTGTAATAATTGAGTTGAGATGAATAATTATTTGTTCATAATGTAAGGGTAAGGATTTCCTGCAGACTAGTTTCAATTCCTAGTTTCTAGTTTTCGGTCTTATTGTTCCTTTACTTTTCCACCAACAGTACACTGGTACTAGGTCATTATACATTATGGTTCTATTTTACTATGTCGTTACCATGGAAATATGAATGCATTACGAAGGTTGTACTCTTAGTGTGTAAACATTGTGAAGTACATAGGGAATTATTTTGTTACACACTCTAAGAATCACAATTATCGTTACAGCCCATGAAGTTTATGGCTAGGGTTAGGGCTGTGGGGCAATAGAGATTTAATATCAAAACCTTGCTTAAACATCCCTTTTTGTTCCACTGATGCAAGACTGCATTTACCTGCAATAATCCCCTGACTGGCTAACACCATGACCCCTGCTAGCGATGCACTGAAGATAGCATTCTGACCAAAGTTGAGGAGGGCCAGACTGGTAGCCGTCTTCAGGAAGCATGCTCGTACAGGGCAAGATTTTTATCGTAGTTGTTGACCTCCCACTTCTCATTGTTGAAGTACTGAAATTGAAAGGGGGTTGAGAGATTAAAGGCATTGTTTAACAATGTTTCCAGTTTTACAAATCTAAGATGCATGGCCCTACGTGTTATCAATGTCTGTGATATGGTGTAATATTGAAGCCCTAAACAAAATTGCGCTTCAAAATGATCATGAAGTGCTTCAAAAAAGTAAAAATCTTTGAGTGACCGGTTTTACCATACCCATTTTCCCCAAATAGACTGTAGTGTTATAACAAACTGTTCAAAACTGTGTGGCAAACAGTTTTTGACATTTCTAATTCCAATCATAAATATCATCTTGATAATCAGACAGGCGATCGGCATGTAAAAGTCATGGGATTCCTGACTGACCTAAAGGTTTATAATTAGGATTGCAGCATGAGCTAAATCCAGGATTTTGTTTAAAATCAGAGGCAAAGATACCCAATAAAGGTTTAAAGATATAAGAAAGAATAACAGGAGTTCAACTTGAATCTGAAGAATGAATGACTCTCTGCTTGGAAGTTGATATATCCTGACATTTCAAGGTTCAAATATCAAGTGTTGTCGTACACATCAATTTTTTTTCTTCCATTAACAATAATGCACAGTGTAGGAATTAAGCAAAACATTGTACACAACAAGATAACATGAATGAAATTTATAACTTAGTCATGAAAATGTTTAGACTTATTTTTTCTTCAAAGCTACAGGTCTGCATATATAGAAAGAGAGAGAGAGAGACAGACAGACAGACGGTACGAGAGATAGACAGAAAGAGATAGACAGAAAGAGACAGACAGAGAGAGTGAGATAAAAACAGACAAACAGAAAAAAAATATTGCCATTGCACTATGTAAACACAGATTGCTTGGATAAGGCAATGCAAGTAAAAATATCTGATGTAATTTAATTTCTATCTTCACGTTGGCAGTCGACATTCCAAATAAAAATCACAACTACTCCATACAGAATGCAATCAAGATTATCAAATAAAGGTGCAAAAAAAAAAAATCGTCATTGGTTCATTGTGGGAGAGGGGGTCAGTCCTAAAGCAGATTACAAGAATACACAATGTAAGAACACATTTGCGGAAATATAGAGGAAATGGGTGGGGGCAAGTTCACCATCTCCCCCTTGCCCCCACCCCTTGATCTTTTATTTTAAATCTAATGACTTTATCTTTTACCTTGACCGTTTCATAGTTGATGAGTGAGTCAATGGCCTGGTTTCCCGCTTCGTTGTCGGCCTTGTTCATGTGTACCCTGAACTTGGTTCTCCATGCCGTGATGCTCAGTGTAAAGATAGAGTATGCTCCGATGCACAAGAGAGTGACAGCAGCAAAGGGGGGACCGAATTTGTAGTACTGCAAGGTGTTGAGATCAGAGATACTATTATGGGTGCCTATTAGTCACACCTCTCACTGACCAACACAAGACGCCTCAGAAGAGTCACACACACAAAAAAGGATGACTTTACAATAATAAAAGCAGTGTCTAACAGTGTGTGTAATTGGATTTTTACAGACGTGTATCAATCAGATATGATTATTTACGTCTGGGGACCGACCTTTAACGTCACCACCCGAAAGACGCGACTCAGTTTCGAACCGGGGTCGCCTGAGCCAGTTTGTAGGCGAAGACAGAGAGCTGACCAAGTGAACGTGCCACTAGACCAACTCACATCTCCCTAACATGCCATGAATATTCATAATATACATGAATACAAAAGATTTGTAACAAAATCATGTACTTTGTTGAGTGATTTTTATAAAAAGTACTAAAAGTGTCATATTGAAAAATTACAGCCCCTATACACACCTATACACATGGCCACACTCATATCCACAACATGCAAGATCGCACATGGTGGACGCTAGACTGACGATACAGTCGTTTTACGAAAATTAACAATTATGCACGATGCCTGCACCATGCAAAGTGCGAATGTGTTCTACTAATTGCTCGAACTATTCTAATTCTTTCAGATCTACATGTACGAGATTCCTTTTTCTACAACAGATTAGCACAGCTGTATTACTGCAATGTCGCCTGCATGTTACGGCCAGCTTGCGGCAATGCCAGGGGCCGGGGCATGCCGTGTGTATGTGTTCTCCGGCCTGTGAAAACCGGACCAGCGGGAACTTTTGGTCAAAAAAACGGAACTATAGCCGGAACTCTGGCATCCCTGTCACATACTTACAAAATTACTAAACTTGGTAAGGGTATGAATAATTCAGTTGTTACTGTATGTAATTCATTGTATTCTTACCATGATGCCAGTGACAAGGCCCACTTCCAAGATAGTTGGCACAATGTTGAATACCAGAGCCATCAGAACAAAGTTGATCCCCCTGATAATATGGATAAACATAGAAGAAAAAAACATGTGAAAACAACCGACTTCAAAGACTCATGGTGGATTTTGTCGGTTCAGTGTCTAGTAGTAACTTATTCTTTATCCAAGTTTTGCCCCTCAAACCTCCATCCACTACCACAAAACAAACAAAGAATAAACACGTAGCACAAACGAAAAAACAGAACAAAACCCCTAGAGAATCAAACTTCTGGCAAAAATGTGTTGTCCTTGATCCAGAGTTAAATGGCAAGATGGGGTCATGAAAATATTTGGCAATATGTAAAATTATGTGCCCCATGTACACCAAAAGCAAGTGTTAACAGAAAGTGAGCAAAATATGTGAACTCCATTTTGATAATGTAGTTTGAAGAAGAATTGACAAATTTAAAATTCAATGACAAATTTGAAACAAAACAAAACAAACCAGACAATCAAATAACTAAATGGCTTTATCTCCTATTTAGAACCAGATGGGGGTTTATTAATATCCTAGAACTTTATGTATAATATGTGTCTGTCCTTAACCTTAGACCTAGGCCCTGTTTCATAAAACTTGTTATCAATGACAAGGTACAATAACTGTTATAAGCTACTGAAATTGTGGCGTTTGATTGGCTGAGAGCAGCTCCAGACTTACCTGCTCCCTCTATCGATGGCCTTGGAGAGCGCCCCCGTTTGACGGGACAGGTGAAAGCTCAGATCAAGCTGGTGGAGGTGGGTAAAAACATTCTTGCCAACCCGTCGTATTGAATCCTGGGCCACCTTGGCAAAGACGGCATTCCTCGCCTCGTTGAAGAGGGACGCACCTGCACGTGCTGCTCCGTCTGATTAAAAAGGAAAATAATAATACTACTAATAATTGGCAAATGTAGATTAATGTCTTGCCCAAAGATATTAGTGCTGCAACAGGATTCAAACCCCGTACCTTCTGGTAAACAATCTGGACGCTTGTTCAAATATGGCTCGGTAAACTGTCCCCCCAAAATGCTGCATTTTTAAGTGTAAAGGAATGGCAACCGTGCTCAACAAAGCCATATTCACCGAGTGCTGTGTGCAAAAAGAAACAAGAATGTGAGGCGTATTTCACGTTACGTCATCATTAAAAAAACGTCACGGTTTTGCAGCTTCATATCTGAACAAGCATTTATCCACTGGACAAACACGTGCACGTGATTCTTATTCATTCAACAGAAGATTTTGATAGCATTTTTGTACTTACAGCCTAGCAGAAGGGTGGTAACTACCGTAGCTCCTGTCCCGACCGATGCTACTGCTTCTGATGCCGTCTGGTATTCATTGAGATGATCTACAGCATACTTGAACAGGAATGGAACATATACATTCGACACCTGCAAAGATACATCAAACACATGGTCCTTTTAATTGAGAACAAGTACAGATTATATTTCTAACAATTAGATAACAACAAACATAGAAAGAAATCAGTTTCCTAATCTGTCCCTATTTCTATTTCATGTACGCAACTAATAACACACAAAGCATTAATCCACATTTACCACACCCGACCCAGGTAAAAGTAAATGGGTACCTGGCATGAATTGATTCATTAAAATGATAAATTCTGATCATTGACTACTGAACCACTAAAAACTTGCCTTTGCACCGGCCAACAAGGACAGGGCCCCACAACCCTCTACTTGATGCTAGGGGTCTCCCTTTGGGCCAAGTGTAGCATAGTAAGGTCTTGATGATATTCCAACCCCCAATCATATGACACAGAACTCGCCTTTGCACCGACTAACAAGAACAACGGCACCACAACCCTTATCTTGATTCCAAGGTCTCCCTTTGGATGGATGTAATCAAGCTTAGCATGGCTTTGATAAATTCTAACCTCCTACTACGAAACCACTATATCCTCACCTTTGCACCGACCAAAGGGACAGGGCCACTACGACCCTTGACTTGATGCTCAGGTCACCCTTGGGCCAGACATAGCCAAGCATGGCCTTGATGATGTCCCAGCCTCCCACTTTATCCTCCACATCCACCTTTGCTGGTACGCCATCCCCCGGCATGGAAGCCATGTGAGTGCTGGTGTATCAGTGATGCAAACGGAGAGACCGGTTGCTGAAAAGACACAATTGGGAGAAGATTGTTAAAGATGTTATGATATTTTTTATATTATTTTTTACTAAAAAGCACTAAGTATGAGTATTACAGACATTGTCTCATCCAGACTCTTATCCATGTGGATATGTACATGTATGATTATATTCATATATATCGAGACTAATTTTGTTTCAGTAATCATCCTTGATTTCCATCCAACTTTCATGAACTTTCATTTTTAGACTAGGCCTTTCATATGTAAAATGTTCTACACAAACAATGACACTCATTATAACATTATGTAGAGATGTGGAGACATCATTGTATAGTTGTTCATTCCCCCTAAAATTTCAGTCACAAGGCATCAATCTACATTTGCCTCTCTCCACCCAGTTGTAGATAGGTACCTGATATGCTTGAGTGCTAGTTACTTTGACAGCTCAGCTATAACAATATAGTAATGTCGAAGTGCCACAGCATGACAGATGTCTCCAGCTGCCGAGCTTCCAGATCTAACTTCAAGGGGGGAGGGATGTCCCAGCTTCGGGTCTTGCACCATGGTCATTTTACATCTGTCTCTTGCTTGCTGAGTCATATCAGGATTGTCATAGTTGTCTGCTGGGAGAAGGGTGAATTATATTGCTCCTTCTTCCAGTGTTTGTCAAGTCTGGCTTTAAAGCTATTCACCGAGGTTGCAGATACTACCGACTCAGGGAGGGAGTTCAAGTGGTTGAGGACCCTGTGGCTGAACGAGTCTTGCCTGAGTTTGGTGTTGCACCTGGGTTTGGTTAATTTGAAAGCATGCCCTCTCATTGTTGAATTGATTGCAGGTGTCAAGAATTGGGTAGAGTCCAACCTGTCAATGCTCTGTATCAACTTAAACACCTGAATCATGTCTCTTTGGCGGCGGTGGCGGTGGCTGAGCGTGGGAAGCTTCAAACTCTCAAGTCTCTCATGGTAGCTTTGGTGTTTTATCTCTGGTACCATTTTTGTTGCTCTTTTTTGTACTTTCTCTGTGATTTTTTCGTCCTTCACATAGCGAGGGTGCCAGATTACATTGCCATATTCCAAAATTGGATGAACAAGACCTTTGTAGAGGAGGGGAATTATTGATCTGTCCTTGCAAGTGAAAGATCTACGTATGTGAGCTAGTACTCCATTCGCTTTTTTAGCAGCAATTGCAGATTGTTGATGAAATCTGAGCTTCTCATCAATGACCACTCCAAGGTCCTTTTCTTCTTTGGTTTCTGGGATCTTTACACCGTCTAGCTCATATTCCCTTCGTGGATTGCCTGCCCCTAGGTGCAGGGTCTTGCATTTGTTTGCATTGAAGTGGAACTGCCATTTCTCTGACCATCCCTCAAGTTTCTGTACGTCTCTCTGCAGGGTGGTGTAGTCTTCCTCAGACATAGCTTTGCCATACAGTTTGGTGTCATCTGCAAAGATTTAGACTGCTGTCTCAATCTCGTCAGGAAGGTCATTTATGTAGATGACAAATAGAACTGGTGACTGGGGTCCAATCTGACATGTTGTGGTTCACGACCACTCTCTGCTTCCAGAATCCATTCATTATTATATCCCTGCCTGTTTACATCCATGAAAACCAGCTTGACCCAAGAACTGGCAACTGAGAATAATGTAACTAACTAATTGAGAATGCAAACAGTGCAAGGAGGCGAACAAACTTTTTAAAGACCAAAACAAATCGTAAATTTCAATACCACTACATTTATATATACAGGTTTCATTTTTACTGGAGTCTAACTTGTACCCACATGTCTCTATTATCTAAGCTTACCGGTACCTGTTTAGATATTGAATGATAGATCTTTTTCTGTTGCCAGTACGGATTGTCCAGATCAGATTTCTTGTGAGTGTAAGTTCTTGTTGTTTCTCTCCTCACATCCGACTGCAGAATACAAAACAGGAAAGAAGACAATTTACGTTCAAACCTGCTACATGCACCACTGATATATAAAACCGTGTTAATAATAATTTCAAGAGTCATACTATTCCTAGACCCTAATTAGAAAATTCAGTTAAGTATTACAGCTAGATACATGTACCAGTATCATATCTTATCAGGGTCTTACCTTAAAATCTAATGAAGAAAAGAGGACAGGGAATATTCGAACATAGGCACAACCATAGTCTGAATAAACACCATATCATGACTGACCCATTTGAACCCTCTCTCACCTTTTCCCCTCTTATCCTTAAACTTGAAAAAGGGCAATTTAGAATCATGATCAAGTATTATCAGGCCTGGTTCTCGTAGATGATTATACAGGTAACGGGGTGACCCATTCTTTTAATTGTATTTCTTTCTTTTTCAAATTTGTGTGGGAATCACACATCATGATCATTCATTGTTGTATGTGGTTCTTGATGAAAACCCCCTCATGTGTTTCAACTACCTTTTTTCTTACCACTGAGTTACGCGCAATTAGAAAAGATAGGGCCCTGAAGATAAAGTTCAGCTTTCCTCTATCTTGCATAGGACGCTACACGAGTACGACTAGCGACTGCGACTGCTGCACGTAGAACTTTAGCTTACAGCCAGCGCATGCGCAGAACGTTCATCCGATCTCGGTTTCATTTTCGTAATTTGGCGCCTAGCCTCGCCGACATGGGCCCTTTAGATTGGCTAGCGCTGGCTCCCATAGGCTCTATGTTATAAGATATTAGTGCGAGGAGATGGCTTGCAATTCCAAAATTATGATATTTCAGTCAAAACCTCTATTTGTTACAATTTGTTCAGCGTCCTTGAAAAGTTAAGTATTTCACTTAAGCACGTAGAACTTTTACCATTCTGCGATGTACAGTGAGTTTACGCACTCTGATTGGCTGATACGCTAAGTGGCTTCGAATTTAAGTGAGAGAGGGCCTACTTAAGTCGCGCTTAAGTTAAGCGCTTAAGTTAAGCGCGACTTAAGTTCAATGGCAAAGTCAATACGAAATATTACGTCGCACCACAGAGATTTTGACATGACGTGCTTTAAACAGGTGACGCATTTCACACATAGGTGACGCACACTCAGCATTGTACACACATAAAATAGAAAAATCAACGAACATGTCAGTACAACTTGCAAGTTTGTACCTTAAATATGACGAAAATGAGAATTTTTCAAACTTAAGACTTAGTTAAGTAAGACTTAAAACTTAAGTCAAATACTTAACTTTTCAAGGACGCTGAAAAAATTGTAACAAATAGAAGATTTGACTGAAATATCGTAATTTTGGTATCGGAAAAAACGGAAAATCGCAAGCCATCTCCTAGTCCAGAATCTGCCCGGTCCTTTATTATATTCCCTACACACTTGATTCAAGCCGCCAAGATGGCGTTATCAACAAACTCATAATGATCCCGCCATCATCGGCTGGTAGCAAGTAGGGAGGTAGCGTTGGTGGAGATCAAAATTAAATAGGCCAGAGTCTGGACTAGCCATCTCCTCGCACTAATGTATTATAACATAGAGCCTATGGGAGCCAGCGATAGCCAATCTAAAGGGCCCATGTTGGCTCGGCTAGGCGCCAAATTATGAAAATGAGCTGAGACGGGAGGAACGTAATGCGCAATCGCCGATGTAAGCTAAAGTTCTACGTGTTAAGTTTAAGTCTTACTTAACTAAGTCTTAAGTTTGAAAAATTCTAATTTTCGTCATATTAAGGTACGAACTGGAAATTTATTCTGAAATGTTCATTGGTTTTTCTATTTTATGTGTGTGCAATTTCGTGTGTACGTCAGTTATGTGTGAAGTGCGTCACCTGTTTAAAGCACGACATGTCAAAATCTCCCTGGTGTGACGTAATATTACGTATTGACTTTGCCATTGAAACTTAAGTCGCGCTTAAGTTAAGTAGGCCCTCTCTCACTTAAATTCGAAGCCACTCGTGCGTATCGGCCAATGAGTGGGCGTAAACTCACTGTACAGCGCTCAATGCGGTATAGTTCTTCGTGTGCATGCTGATGCTGCGACTTTTTCATAATCACATAGACCTATTCAACAAACATAGAAATACATTACTGGGACTGCACTACACTCTTCACGTCGATAAACAATTGGAAACCTTTCGGTATCTCAAAGAAATAGACACTTACGTGAGTAGAAAAACTTAGATGTCGAGCCAAATGTGTACAGCTACATGACAGTTGTACATTTCTATGAGAAATGCTTTGAAAAATCGGCGATATTCGCCCGCCTTTCGAACAGACTCTTCGCACGAACGCTGCCATCTTGACCCGAGCAATAACGTTATATAATCGGGTACTTTTTGAACTTTTTACCTAGCTCTACTGAATTCATATCATATCATGTGACAAAAATTCTTTGAAGTGTGATTGATTTAATAACATGCAAGTCCCTCCCTTGGAACTTTGGAAGGAGCCAGGATGGGAGTAATGTGAACGCCCCAGACACTCCTGAAGGTGAAAACAGATTGAGATCAGCCTAGCTAAGTAATGTTGAGAATTACCTCCCTCCTCCTCCCCTTCCTCGACCCCCCATTTTCTAGAGGAAATACTTTGTTTTTCCATCTCAGAAGGGTTGTTTGATAGGTGGAAAGATTTCGATGGACATTTGCAAATATATGCAGGAGTAAGTACATAGGCAGAGTCTATGTCCACCAACCTCTTTAAATGATAAAGTGCTGGTAACAGCCTGTCTTCAAAATAGCGATGAGATAATTACCTATACTAGCTATACTGCATCTTCCTCATTCAAAATTGTAAATATAACGTTCACAACTTGCAGCCTCTATACCAATCCATGTACCATCCCCAGATAATTTTCTTGTACATGTACGATATGTTTGTCACATAAAATCTGAACTCGAAATTCGTAATAACAGTTGCACAAAATCCATTTGAAAACCAGTCGCATATCCGAAGGAGTTGGTGCCGCGGCCCCCGGCGCCCCCCCCCCCACTCAGTGTTATATAGGGTACGCGTATGCTTGTTCCCTCTCTTTGAAAGCACCCCTATCTGAGGACTGCCAAAATTTCTGAACCCCCGTTTCGCGGGTTTTCGCGGGCTTTTCCTGCCTTGCAATGAAGACCTCTAAAATCCGGAACATGCACTGCTCACTGTACCCCCCTATTTATGATATTCAAGATATTTTATGACCCCCTTTTTAAATTTCTAAGGAGTCCAAAGAGAGAAAAAGGTAAAACACCCCTTTTAAAGAAATCTCCGGGTGAAAAGTCAAATACACCCCTTTTTTTATCCAATTCTCGGGTCGGACTTTGTCGCTCGAAAAGTACCCCTTTATCGGAGATTTGGGGGACACGAATGCGGTCCCTTCGACCCCGGAGTGTGGGGGGCGGAGTTGGTGTCACTGTATTTTGATTGATCGAGGTGGGCTTTAGCATTTCTGATTTTATATATGCTGGACAAATTGCTCACAGAACATATACGCTTTATCAGATATGCCAAAGTTATCATGAAGTAAAATATTGACTTTATCTAATGAATTTTTTAGAGTTGTCTTCATGTATTGTTCATGTATGAACATTAATTATGTACAGTGAAGGAGGACCTGGAGAGCTCGAAATGTGAGGAAGCTTAACGCAGCTTTGCAGTCTTCTTTTAAGGTTTTCTTTCTACGAAAGATGATTACAATGTATATATTTCCAATTCGTGTAATTCATGTGCAATTCAGTTGTGAAACTGCCATTCATGAAAGATGCAATAAAATACCATTTATCTATCTATCTAATAGATAGATAGATAAATGGTCATATCTATCCATTGTATTGCATGGTTGGAATCTTTGTTTTGGTGATTATATACATTGGTACTTCCGAACAATCCGGTGAGCAAGCTTGTTAACAGACCCTTGAAGATTTATAATGTCTTGATTTTGTAGAGATCGAGAGAGCGATATTTAGCTTGGTATTATGTTCTGTGATCTCATGACAACTGTTTAATTAAGGCATAATGTAGCAACATGCACGTTCCTGTGTGAATCTTTCCGTCCAATTTTGTCCAGGGACGCCTAGCTGTCAGTTCACTGTTTTTGGAAAATTGCCCATCGCCCAATAAATGTTCAAACAAAGCCTTTTCAACATCTCGTGTGGTAAAAATCTTGGCGTCGTCTTTTCTCTTGGCAACAAGACAACGTTTTACATCTATTTGTAACTTACTACAAAAACAAATTTCTTCGCTCTGTCATGGATGATAAAGTTGAATTACTTCAATGTTATTCAGTTTCAGTTTCAGTTTCAGTTTCAGTTTATTTTTTCATTTCTAGAGCAGTAATTTTGACAAGAAATCAGTATACAATTCAATATTTAATAATATAATACATTTTACATGGTTTAGAATTGTGAAATAGAGAGTATACATAAATATCCAGTACAATGGTTTTTTAAGAGATTTTTCAAGATAACCCTGTTATTCACATCAGCAACCCGACATTTGCTGATTCATTTATTATAATCATCTCCGCATTCCCATATATTAAATATATATATACATATTCATCTATATTCAATAGTCTAGCGAGCATAATATTAGACTACCGGAGCTATAATTATGAGGGAGAAGTATTATCCTAGCTATCTGTGAAAAAGTGCAGGAGGCCGCCATCGACGCGTGATTAGGAAGGCGGCCCCAAAAGAAAATTTTGAGGGTGAAATTTAAATGAAAATGTGTTCACATGATCTTTGTGTATGAGTGTACTGTGTGTGTGAGAGAGAGAGCGAGAGAGAGAGAGAGAGAGAGAGAGATAAAAACGATGCCTCCATTATTCTACCAAAGCAAGAGCATCGGCAAGCGTGATACATTATTGGAATTCAATTATACATGTGGGTTAAGTGTCGTTTTCTGATACAGTCATGTACGACAAGGAAACTGGTTTAAAATGTGTGTTATTTAGGGAAATGTAATCATTTTATGATACTACTGTTTTCTTTATGATGATGATGATGATGATGATGGTGACGATGGTACTGATATATGACGGTGATTATGATGATGATAGTGATGATGATGGTGATGGTGATGGTGATGACTGTATAATGATGATGATGATGATGATTATGATGATGGTGATGATGAGGAGGGGAGGATGATGATGATGATGATGATGATGATGAGGATAATGATAATAATGATAATGATCATGGCCTCATGTATAGTAGTATCCGAAACTGCAGGGGGCTCATGGCTCTCTAAATGTCTCAAAACTCAAAATTCTCGGTGAGGCCGGTGTAAACTGAGAAATGTTATTTCAATTAGCCTCCTTGTGAGCATTATAATTATTTTGTTTGTTTACTTTGAAGACAAATTCGGTCGGGACAATACGATGACCAAAATGATGTTACAAATTACTCATTAATTTGGTTAGGGTGAATGTAACCTTCTAGTCGAACAATTCACCTACTAAACCGATTTTTTTTTGTTTTTTTTTTTGTTTGAAGGTTTATAATTCTGAAGGTTCTTTAGTCAGAAACATTTCTTAATTCCGACAGTTCATAATTCCGAAAGTTCGTCTCTCCGAATGTTTTTCATTTCCAAGGTTCATAATGATAATTCTGAAGAGTGAAATATGGTTCTTACTTCCGAAGAGAAGAGAATTTTCATTTTCACGATTGCAAACCTGGTTCAGAGTAGTGAACCCTAATTCATTCTCATAATTCGAATAAACAAACCTTTAAAAGTACCAACCTTCGGGAGAAAACGATGCCATCCATCATTTTACCAAGACGAGAGCATTAAAGTGTGACGTGTTATTGGTATGTGTTTAATTAGGGCAGGTAATGTAATGAGGCTCGATATCAAAATTACTGTCTTATTGTCATAACCGACGGTTTTTTCCTTCTTCTATGATAGAAGAAGGGAAAAATAAATCATACCTATCAATTTAGCCAGCTTGTTTCTATGGCACCCTTAACAACAAAAATGGTCGATGCTATAAATATCTACCCCTTAATGCTATCCCAGAATTTCAATCCACTCAACATGTTTCTAAGTTAACGTGTGTTCCCCCAAAAAAAAATACAACTCCACCCCTTTAAAAATCATTGGCGCTGAAAGGTATTCCAATGAAGCTGACTCCTAATTTTCTATCCACTTTTAGCATGTTATTGGCGTAACATGTATCTTTTCACAAACAAAATTATGTACGTCCCAATCAAGTTCATCGGCGTGAATACCTATCTCACAGAGCTTTCTCCTAAATTCAATCAAAAATTTGATGTTTCTGAGATATCGTGCGTTTTATCAAACAAAAGCAAAAACAAATATTATCGGGGCTAAAAGCTATCTCAAGGAGCTATCCCCTATTTCGATCCAAATGTATAATGTTTCTGAGATAGCGTGCGTTTTCTCAAACAATAGTAAATACAAATGATCAAAGAAACAACAATCATCGGCGTTAATAGCTATCCCATAATTTCTGTTCATTACACAACAGGTTGCTAAGGTAACGGGTGCCTTTTCAAACAAAACCTATACAAAACAATCATCACAATTAGCTACATCCCTTGCAGAGCTATCCCATAATCTATCCCATAATTTCAATCCACCAATAACAATAATTTATTCCAATCTGGACTTGGGTAATCCAGATTCAAATCAAATTACATGCCAAATCCTTATAATTTGAGAACTCTCTCATTTATAGGGCTTATAGCCTCCACTGCTTTGCTTTTCTCATGGTATAGCCAACTATCACCTCCATCACACTTTATATGACATTTTCGCTGTATATTTAACTTTCTCATTTTCACTCCTTCGCTTTCCTCATTAAAGTATTTATGAAATCACTAAAAGTAAATTCTCTCTTTCTCATGCAGTAGTAGAAAGACATCGCATTTATACAAACATTAACACAATACACTTAAATAATTAATTAATGATGCTTTTGCAGTTGAAATGTAATCCATGTTTCTTTATTTGGCAATACAAATAAATGCACTGATAACAAATAAATAATTATTTACACAAAATAGGTTGTCAATCACTTTTATAAATAACACAACTTGCAAAATATACAAATGTATATCATGCTGTTTGTTCTGACGTATAACTTTATACATGACATGGACCCTTTAAAACGTATAAGTTTATACATCGTACAGACCATCCAAAACGTATAAATTTATACATCGTACAGACCATCCAAAACGTATAAATTTATACATCGTACAGACCATCAAAACGTATAAGTTTATACATCGTACTGACCATCCAAAACGTATAAATTTATACATCGTACAGACCATCAAAACGTATAAATTTATACATCGTACAGACCATCAAAACGTATAAATTTATACATCGTACAGACCATCCAAAACTTTTAAATTTATACATCGTACAGACCATCCAAAACGTATAAATTTATACATCGTACTGACCATCCAAAACGTATAAGTTTATACATGGATTTGGAGGGTGCGTGCCATGTATAAACTTATACATATAAACATACGTATAAACTTACAGTGATCCTACAAATTGACCCTCTTAAAGTGATGTGAAACTTTAATATAATAACAAGGAGTAATTACAGCTGGAGTAAAAGCAACAATTTCCTCTGAAGTAGGCTCAATGCCACAACAACCACGACAAATATATATGCGCTCCGAATACATGCACATTGATTCAAAAGAACTAACGATGAAACACCCGCGGCCAGTATTGCTACAGAGGATGCACATATGCAATTAAAGGTATTCAATATAATGATAATTGGTTACACAGAAAGTGCTCATGAATGGTATAACCAGGTGTAAGCAAACAGATACACGTCCAAAAATACAAGATTTAAAGTTGCTAATTCCATGAGTGGACACATGTGGACTTTACTCTGGTTGATTTAATTTAATAGAAATATTTTCTTGATAGTACCATATAAAATATGAAAATCAGAAAAGCAATCAGCAAGGGATCAATATTGTACTTGAAGCAGTACATATTTATTACACTCTTAAGGCAATATCTCAAGAAATCTTGCTTGTTGAGGAATGGGATTTTCAGAGTGGCATCGTACATAATTACTAAACAATTGCCTATTTGTTTTCTATGTTTATTGATATAATAAATCAACTGTGCAAACAAAAACCCACAAAGTTCACATCCTCTCTAAAATGTTTTCTTTTACTTTGGTGGCATCGCGCATCAAATATCAAAGAACCAAGGCAGTTTAATAATTCTATTGACTATCCTTTGGAATCTGCCAGATGTTTGCATAAATTATCCTCAGTTTGGACTCCAGCTCTGATAATTCCTTGATTATAACTTTGAAGTATATGATCTTCCAACTACATCATTGATATCAACAACCGTCTTCTGATGCTTGGAAATGAGTTAGATCGAGTGTTTCATTTTGACAAGATGGTAACAAAATCAAGGGCCCAATAGTTGTGACCCGAGTTTTTATCCTTGATAAAATAATAATATGTGGGTTTTTGTGTTGATGCTTTAGAAAAATAAATAAGGTGACGAGTCACGTTCACCAACCCTGTGCCTTTGAAATTACCTTCAAAGTAATCAAGTTCACTTGGCAAGACAAAAATATGCTCTAATAAAAGATAATAATAATAATATTGCACTCTAGTATAGCGCTCATCTATATAGCAAGGTGCTCCTGCATGTATGTTACCTGACCTTAACTAGGCTACATATTTTGGTACAACATAGTTTGAGTGTAGTAAATGTATGTTAAGGTCTTGCCAAAGCTAGACCTTAGTGAAGTGGCCGAGATTTGAACCACATACATGTACCTAATGATCGGTAGTCCAGCCACCTATCTACTAAACTAAAAACACATCTACACATAGACTTAAATACTTGTATTAGATAGCTCAGAGAGTTGCTAAGGTGTGATTGGTCCACAGCATGTCAAGTGATATGGGGACTGCAATTTATTGTTAACAGTTCACGCCCGGTCATCTGGATGGTTATATTGACCAGCTGGTCAACGATAACAGTAGGAGCATACGCGCTTGAGCTAAGACAATGTATTCATGTATCAACAATATTCGTTAATAACAGCTAAGCACAGAGAAGAAAGGCGAAGACAATGGATATCTACTGTAGATCAGACTCTATTAAACTGTTCGTGTTCAGACTTTCATGTAAAAACCATGACTTGGTCTTAATCAAGGTTATCTAATATTATAATAGATATTTCCTGTTATGTATGTAATACATATTCTTTAGCCTACCTAAAGGAGTTTTATTTTCCCTCATGAAAATACAACTCCAGCGGCCAAAAGAATGATATATAAACACCCTACCAGCCATATCTGTATAAAAATATTTACATAAAAACGTTAGTTTGTCACATATCTTAACAAGATTTTTCAGAACTAAATGAGGTAGTGATCGAGGTGAGGAAATGAGAGAAACAAAATGCACTAAGGTATAGAACACGTCTGGTCCATGCTTAATACTAGATCTGCATCTAGAATCTCCTCCGAGTCTGCAGCACCCATCATGGCCTCTATTTCTGTGCTGGACAGTGTTGTCTCCTCTACCATCCTCCCATTTCGTCCACATTCTGCTGCAACCCTTGCCAGCAGTCCTGAAAATATAATAGAGAAAAGAATATTTAATTTTGTTTGTCTGGTGAAGCTTGTGAAGAACCAAGTTATTAGACGCAACACTAGGTAAAGGGCTTTAACCACAGCAAGCGAGCACCTAATTCCATACCAAATGCATTACATATTGTTCATTTTTGTATTTTACTTTGGTAAGTTCAATATGGAATGCTTTAGTAAAGTTCAGTCTGTCTTTGATTTTCAAAGCTGGTTTTCGAGTTAAATTTGCTCAACATCTCTTTATCAATACATTTCTACTTAAATGATAAACCCCTTTTTAAATTTTTGGTTGTCTTACTAAAATAATACTTTTACATTATCAATAAAAAAAAAAAAAAAAAAGCATAAACCCTTACTGAATGGGGCTATTTTGAAATTTGTAAGACTGGAGGGGGCCTCAGAGCCTACCCTTAAGTAACAAATTTGGCACTGACGTTTCAATTTTCTTGTTAGAATTTTTAAAATCTGATTTTATTTCTCGAAAATGGTATACACATATGAGTTATAGTTTAAATAGACCAATCTGAATGTCTCAAATTGTAATATCTATGGAAAGTATTTTTAAATAGTGAATATGTGAGCCATTGTTTAAAAACAATATATCTAACGATCGGTTCTAATAACCACCGTTTTAATTTCTCTCCTGGTGAGAATATATATAAAAATCTCTGTTTGTAACCTATCTAAAATGTTTCATTCCAAATTGTTTTTGGTTTCAGAGTTTTTGAGAAGATATAAAGCTCTCTATATCTCTCTTGACTTGGATTTTTTTTAAATTATATGCTCACAATGTCATCTCAAGTCTTTAAGCTTTTACACAGTTCATTTCTTCTCAAACAGTTTTTATATGCCTTTTTTTTGCATATTTTTCAATTCTTATGTATTTCAATGTTTTATGAACATTTTTTTTTGCATTCTACTGGAAAACTGGAAGAAAAAAAAGAAAAAAAAATCGGCTCGACCTTTTATCATGAAAGGTCTGATTTTCAACACCTCAGTGTCATAAGATTTATAACACTTGAAAAAAATCATGAAGCGCTAGCTATTGCTGAAAATGCAATGGGTTTGACAACAAAATTTGTCTGGGGGCGCCATCTGAGACCTTTCGGTAAAGTTAGGGTTAACACAAATTTCCGACAAGGCACAGGGTTGCTTATTGATATTGACCATGATTTTGCACGACCCCAAATCTCGTGACTAAAATCTTTGTTGTGCAACACTGGGCAACTTTGATGCTATTAATGTCAGTTATTATGCGTCTAGAATTTATGGATAGTGAAAAATAGGTAAATATACTTGAATTGAAAAAGCCAATTTGAATTTACACAATTTGGACGTTATTTCACAACTTTCCTTTCCTTACATTTTATTTTATTTTTGTATTCATGTTGCTTTATTGGTATCTCTATATATTTAATCTACCCATTTATTCTAAAACTGTATCATAATTTAATTGGATCTGTATATAGATAAAATGTCTTACCGTCTCCAACGTCAAGAACCACTTCATCAATAGAAGTGAAATGCTCCACTGCATATTTGTAGAAGTCTGATCTTGATGGCATGTAGAGTTGGCTAGTGCCAGCACCCCTCCTCCTAGACTCGACAATACCATACTGCATACAGACATTATGGTTGACATCTGTTGATAAAATATATATGCACATTTTATATGGCTACTTAGAACAGTATGAATAAGCCTTAATTTCCTATAGAAGTAAAGCGAATATACATACATGTGATTTTTCACATGAGGCACAATTTCTTTTCAAACAGATACAATGTGATTTTTTGAGTTCTGAATGCACCTTTTTCTTTAGGAATAAAAACCCAGACATTAGAAATGCATTTGTTTCACAATTACTCCGCAGTTGTCTAATTAATATAATTAGCTTGCTTTGGAGGTAATGTGTTTGAGATCACATGGCAAGCATCTTATCTTCATTTGTTCAGCATTAGTCAGCTATTATATGTTTTTCCCCCAAAAGCATTCAGTAATCATTATTTTTTGAAGTTTTGAACATTCATTGTAAATGTCATTGGATTCTGTCAGAAATTAATTTCTGTCATTACCAGAACTCAAGATTATATTTAAAATCCAAGTGATATAAACAAAAATTTATATGAATGTTGAGCTTCATAGGAGGATTTCTTAAGAAAGAATTTTCATTCAGATCGAGCAGCCAATCTAACACACTGGAAGTTATACGGTAACATTCTTTCTTAATAATTTATATTTTTTAACACACACTGCAGCTATCTCATTATTACACAACCACAAAAACGTTTGTTATGTTGCTTTGAATACCGAAATAACAGTCAGCTTCATAAGATATTTAATAAAAGACATGGAACATGCATAGTTACCTTGAATATCTCCTACTGGGGACTGGACAATATGCAATATATGCACATCGTGTCGGGTATGTTGGCTGACCACTTTGGATATCGCTGTGATGTCCTTTGTCAGGAAGATTCTGGTAGTAGCCGATGGTGTTGAGGATAACTGGATATCCTGTAATATCAGAAATTCAAATAAAAGGAAAGAACATACAAATTAACTATAATTCTAATATGTTGAGCCCAGATAATATACACAATGCAAAGTTCTGGAAACTGTTTTTTTTTATTTATACCCTTTTCATAATTATCTGCAGCTTAACATTTGCTATGTTGAATCAAAATAGAAAAATCAAATTTGAAAATAGGATGAAATAGCATGTGGGTGCACTTTTCCATGCCAGTCGTCTGGGCGACAGTGCCATTGTACGTAATATATGACTTGTGGGAAAATTGCAATTTCTATGCCATGAATATAATTGTTTTTTTTTTGTTATCAATGACAAATTACCAATGATTTTTCATCAGCATAAGATCATTCTCCATGTAAATCCCTTAACCTTGAGTTCCTTATAGATTACAATATTACAACTTTGAGATATTTTAAACTCACAATTTTGAGATTTGTTTTATGTGAAATTCAGTTTACCTCTTTCAATTACCAAGTGCCTACAAATAAGTGCTTTGGAACCTTAAGAATATGGGACAATACCTCTTCTAGTTCTTGTATCATAAGGGCTGGGATGTCGTCTGCATTCATGTCCATGTCTCTCTTGGCCCTGCTGATGTGCTCCAGGAAGACCTCTGGGATGTTACCTTTTGTATACTTTTTACCTGAAAAAAAATACATATACATTGATCATAGAGCTCCGAGTCAATTTGACCCCCTCCCCACAATATCTTGGCCACAGAAGGTCTGATTGATGGGAAATTTTGCATGGACAGCAATGCACATGCAAAGAAATGTTGCTTTGATGTTTGTTTTTACAAAAATCACTCATTTATTACTTTATTATAATTCATGCAAATTAAATTCCTATTTTAACACATTCAATAATATATCATTAAACAAGGCAAGCGCCAAGCGTTGTCTTGCCTGCATCTTAGGCCCTATAAGCAGATCAGGAGGTGAATTTTGGGTTCTGGTAGTTTACTCTTTAGCAATAATGGAATCCCAAGGAAAGTCTGTTTTCCTTTTGACCTGTTGCCTTTGACCCACATTTGAACTTGACATGTTTTATAGAACAATTTAGAAAAGGCAGTATTTTGTACACAAACGTACTATGCAAAATGTCAATTGTGGCTAGACGTGTGGTTAAGTAATGTTGCATAACCTCTAGCATGGACTGTCCCAATTTTGGGGCAAATTTGGTCTCAAAAGTTGCGAGACAATAAAGTCATTGAAAGGCAGGTTGTGATTTGTAGCGGTTACGTGGCAGTCCTGGATTGTGTACGGGAGGCAGGGGCCAAATTGACCCCCAGTCAGAATAGTCAACCCTACTAGTTCATCTAAACTTTAAAATTTGGATTGATGGAGATACAGGATAGCAATTATTGTATATCTTGCTGGGGCTCAATATTCTCTTCAATAGACATTATACGAAGCCATGATTTGTGCATACCAACATAGGGTTCCAGGGCTGCTTCTGAAGTGAAGGTTGGGTATCTTTCTATCGCCTCTTCCCACGTCTTAGCCCCAACTCCCTTAGCAAACACGCTCTTCAGACTCTTCATTGCCTTCAGTTCATCGGCATCCGCCTTCATCTTTTAACATTCAAAGACAAGGTCGCCTCCAGAAGAAGTGAATATCGCTCCTCTTCTGAGAGTCCTTGTAGCTTCATGAAACACTATAAAATAAGACAAATGAAAATAATAAGAGTAGTTATTAGTGCACGTGAAGTATTGTTGCTCACTGTCAGAAGACAAATTTTATTTGCATATATATGAACTATCAACTTTTTCAATCAAAGTCAATTCTTCTGCAAAGAATCCCCAATTCATCTATTGTTTGATTTGAATATGTAAAAACTATTGCTTTAACCCTATTCTCACTTTGAGTGCAAGCTTAATGCGAAATATTGCAAGGACGTCAATACAGATTTGTTTTTATCACAAATTTGTTACTTTATTATAATTTATGCAAATTAGATACCTATTTTAACATATTCATTAATATTTCATTAAGTTATGAAGCTCAATCTCTTTTTAAAGTTGCTGAATAGCATAGGCAACAATACTGAAATAATAAATAATGAAATTTCCGATCAATTCTTTTGTATTCTATTGTTTCATAAACTACTTATGTATCTATTGTTTTCATTTATATATGTGATTTTTTCATGTTTCAAAAGTGTATCTTGAAAAGTTTCAAGACAAGTATGGTCAGGCAAAAGACTAGAAGGCACAATTAACAGTGTTGTAAAGCAATTTAGGAAAAGCAGTATTTTGTACACGAACGTACCTATGCAAAAAGTTGATTTTATTGTTAATTTTTAGAACTCGGTCTCAAAAGTTGCGAGACAAACAAAAAAAGTCAGAAAAAGTCACCGGAAGCCGTGTCGCTATTTGCAGCCATTGCGCATCAGTCACAGATTTTGAACTGGAAATTGAACCCCCTCCAGTCAGAATAGGGTATCCGCCAATGGTGGCGCTATATTACTTTATTTACTTTGGTTGTGATGATTTGATAAACTCCTTATAGCGGCTGAATAAACCACAATTCTCATTTGCACAGAAAACATGTGGTATGTGTGACATCCAGTCCAGCTCAATTTTTGTATTTTCATATAGCTCATTACTCAGCAATAATATACATTTTCTACCAAAAAGTTATAATTTATTTGGTGTTTTGAACATTCGCAAGTCAAGTTTTGTTCGATTCTATGAAGAAAAAAAATGCTTTCCTTCATTACTCAAGATGATATTTAAATGTGTAAAAAAAAAAAAAAATTTAAAGCTTACTTACACATTGTTTCAAATCCTTTCCAGTAGATTCTCTAGTTGCATCGAAAAGGAGAGTGGCTTTCCTGTAGCATCTGTTTGAATAACTAGCCAACTGGAAAGTTGGCTCGAAGCCCTCAGTGCCTGTAAATTACAACAAAAAAAGAAATGGATAATATATGCTCTCATAACCAGTTTGATTCTGAACATTCCAATTCATTCACTGCAATCACCATTGCATTACATAATTCACCATATTGTAATATGACCCCTCAAGTTAAAATATAAGAAATGTTAGAACTTTTTGGCTAAAATTTATGTTTCCAACAGTCACTCTTGAAAGCTCGATCATCTCAAATCAATCATTGATTAAACTCCATTTTGTCATGTACATGTAAGTTGGCTGAATATAACAATAACCTTTTTATTGGGGGGTTGGGTGATGTTCATGAGTTTTTATGCTGAACATAAATCTAATTTAATGTCCGATTCATCGTTTCATTAAAAAAAAAACCTACTTCGCTACAAGTAAAAATAGAACATTGAATGAATTCAGCATTTTATCTAGATGAAAATGTCAGATGAAAATGTCAGCTCTAGTGTTTAGACTTACATTGAAGGAGCCATTTTTCCAAGGGCTAGGGAACACTTGCGTCTTGTCGAGGCAGTCATAGTGCAGGGCTCATCCTCCACATCAAGGTTGTTGTCATCGTATAGAATTGACCTGCAGACAGCAACCTCCTCCTGCAAGCACGGCTTGTCTACAGCAGGTTGCCCACACCTATGCAGTGATGCCACTCTCAATGCCTCAACCTTGTCCAGGTTTTGGTACACCCTGCAGCGCCATCCACGAGATAGATGTTCATATCTAAAGCAATCAGAAAAAGTATATTGGTTATAGGATATTGAGATGGGTAGGATATAGAAACATGGTGTATATATGTATCATGCAGAATAAAATATTGGAAAAAGCTTACACAGTATACCTTTCCATGCAGTCACACTTTTTAAGAAAACAAATATGAACATGGTACACAAGGAAATATTCTATGGGATTTTATTTGAGTCAGGGATCTAAAAATATTTTGTATTGTCCTTAATATACCCTTCATTGTATAACTATAAATGGAACACCTCTCTATTACCATTTTCTTCCCAAATGGTACATTGACTACCTGGGTAGCATTTCTTTTATGTTACATGCTTCCACTACATATTTGTGGACTGCATAATAAATGGAGAAAAAAAAAGACAAGTGATAAATGAATATGTTCTGTACATATAATATCGGTAAGTACATCACATAATCCCTTTAAAAATTTAACCTTTGTCTCATACACTGTAACTACAAAAGAAACAAAAATAACATTAAAAAGCAATTGCAAAACGGGTAACTTTTATAGAATAAAATACCTTTCATCGTCAACAAGATCCTTAGCTGCAAGAGCATAGCACACCCCTCCTAGGAGCTGGTAAGCTGTTCCAGAAGGGCCATCTACTGCGAGGACTGGAAGGACATGGGAGCTCTGGAAGTGGGTTGCTGCCTTCATCACGAACTGTTTGGCCTCCATCACTTCCTTCCTGGTACGTGGTCTCTGGAGATCCTTCTCGGGCTCCACAAGTTTTTGAGGAGATTTCAGAAATGCCTACATGTAAAGAAATAAAATTTCAGGTCAATGACACATTTTCAAAGATTGTGACATTTAAATCTTTAATGTTTATAAATAATATCCCTGTGCAGAGAACAATCTACATTTTGAAAATGACACCAGGGCCCGTTGCATAAAGACTTACTATTATGGTAACTTTGCCATTATGGTAACTACCATGGTAACCGGGCTCAGCAGCCAATCGAAATCAAGGTTTCTATGGTAGTTACCATAATAGTAAGTCTTTATGCAACGGGCCCTGATACATATTATTAGTAACTGGATCAAAACACACAGAGGCTCATCAGGGAAATTTTGTCCTAGAGCTATACAAAAAATATTCCTATAGCCCTTTTCAATTCAATCTCATTTTGCCTTATGTGGAAAATGCAACATATGAACATTGTTTTGGGGAATTGGCAATTAATCATTTTTCAACTTTATTTTGGTTTTAATCAGCAGTTGGCCATTTTACCTTCCCTGTGGCTATTGCAGAGGGCATTAAATAATCAATTTGGCCCCAAACATGTACTTCATAAACAATAAGAAAAAGGAGATTGTAGTTTTGATGAAAAAAATGGAAATATTTGTGGTATTTGTATAGGAGTCCATTTAAAAATTGTTTGAAGTTATACAAAATCAAATAATAAAAGTGGAATGTCCCAATTTTATCAGGCTTTCAGTGCTGTTATATTGATAAACTATTTTGTACACATTCTCTCCATGATATTTGCATTTCTCTTTGATTTAAAAACTGCCAATCAATAACATCACATTTAAACTTAGTGATATCATGTAGAGAGAAATGTTGTGCGTCTGGAATTATTAGTGAAATGAATTTTGTAAAGAATGGAACACAAACTAACCTTGACATTTTTGTTCAATTGCTGCATCTGAATTCTCCGCCGAATGTTCAGAAGTCTTGTTTCGTCTCTTACGTTCTGGTGGAGTTCCGTCGCTGCTAGATCCAGAACTGCTACGTTTTTGCCTCGATTGTGTGTAAGATTGAGAAGGAAGGAGTTCTTCCTCTGATGACGGAAATGAATAGATCATGTCGTCATTAACGATCGCCATCACTGACAAAACATCGGTCAGGCTGTTCTCCGTTTTTTTCAAAGTCTTTGCCATGTTTGTGACACTCATTTGGCAAAACTTTGCCTGTGTAGAAAGACCATTACTAAAACAGACCTGGGAAGAAAGTAAATCGGACAAATACAGGCATTAATATAAGCTGCTTAATGAAATTATATTCATTTTGCTTTGACAACCTCACACAAAGATTATAAGGGATACAGTTGAATGTTCTACATGTTTGCCTAGAACTAGAAATATCACGAAAGTGATTAATACTCACTCCCCATGTGTGTGCACGAAAAATGAAGAAGTGGTTTGATATATACAAGATTTTACAGATTTATTGCAATAATAGACCATTACCATGGCAACACACTTTCCGACACATTAAAAATGTGTCTTGCACATAATCAACTCAAGATCAATATTTGTGCGAAATTTAATGAGCATTGCTCGAAAAATGAAGAAGTGGTTTGATCTGCAAGATTTTACAGATTTATTGCAATAACAGACCATTACCAATGCAACGCACTTTCCGACACATTAAAAAAAATGTCTTGTACATAATCAACTGGAGACCAATATGTGTGCCGAGTTTCATGAGCATTGCTCTAAAAAATGAGGAAGTATACATGTATATAGTTCGATCCACGAGATTTTCCCCCGATATATTACAATAATATGCCGTTCCCATGGCAACGCAGTATCCAACACAGTAAAAAAGTATGTCTTGCACATCTCCATCCTAAGACCAATATGTGTGCCAAGTTTCATGATCATTGCTCAAAAAATGAGGAAGTAGTTCGATCCACAAGATTTGCAACAGACTGACCGACTGACCGCCCGACAACCCGACCGTACGCCAATTCCTATGTACATGTATACCCCCTTCAAACTTCTTTTGGCGGGGGAACATGCAAAAAAAGATCCCTTTTTCCTTGAATGCCAATTTTTACTCATATTTCTTTGTTGTACATGTACATGTAGCTAGGGTAGATATGTTTTGCATAATATACAAATTACAATTCCCCTTGAGAAATCAAGAGTGAAGTTGTAGTCTGCCTGATGATCGTGTCATGTAACATACAACAAATGTGCATGCACAGGACATTCAGAAACTTTTAGTAAGTCGATTTCCTCGAAATGTACAAACAGTACAGACTATATACCTCTATGTTTAGAGAAACAACCTATATTTTGCACTCTCATTAATTAGATGAATTTTCATTAATACAATTGCGATACAAGTATGGGATGTATAACTTTCAACAGTTTGCACTGCGGTAGAGTTTAGATTCTGCCCTCGTTATAAAGGAGAATAAACTCCTCAGAGACAATTGAATTGTAAGAATGCAGAAAAATTAAAGTAACATAAATGTCAGTGAAATTAAGTTGAAGCAAAAACAGTCAATTAATGAGTAAAGACGTGAATTTAAAAAAAAGTTATGATTACTAATGTTTAATATGGAGATCATACATGAAAAACTTTCCAATTTGTTTTGCAGATATTGCACTAAAATCACCTCTTTTATAGGAGGACTTGGACAAAAATTCTGTTCTATGAATTGACTGAGGAAAAAAATGAAATTCACATATTTTTGTACATGTGGGAGAGTTCTCCTTGTATGACATCACAAAAAGTGACTGCGTTGCCAATATGAGATATTCCATGTCATCAGTGATTGAAACTTTTAATGGTGCACCATCCTCTCAGGTTGGCTAGCACTAGGTGGGTAGTCCAGTAATATGGCATAAAGCTAGTCTTGATACCTTTACAATACATTGTACATTTCAGTATAAATTATACCTGTATAATTGGATTTATAATGGAAAACAGGAATGTATGGAAGGGCATTGTACTAATTTGTTACAAGTTTGGTAACATATTTGTGGTATGAATGTCATAAAGAATAGAGGAAAAATTTGTAATCATTTAAGTGTGCATATATTATAAGACTACATTATCAGGATGCTGCATTCTAGGTTAGGAGCCTGGACAGTTCGAGTACCACCGGTACGATTTCAGGACTCAATTATGTATACAGTTCTGTTTCTGTCCCGTTTAAAGCCAGTATAACCTATAGCACCCTTGTAAGGACCATCTGCATAAGTAAGTCGTGAACTATTATATAAATAGTGTATACTCTATCATACAATAATGAATTATATGTCCGACTAAATTACTAAATTATCCTGAGTCAAAATAAACCTGCACGAGGGATAATTTAGTATTTGGAGTTCATAGTCCAGTATTTATAGTGTACATGATAGAACATTCACTATTTATTATAGTAAATAGACTCCTAAATACAAACCCCCCTCCCATTCATGAATTTCAGATTTCTCCAAAAAGGGAATTAAAAAAAACATTCTTTAGAGAATTC
Organism: Mesocentrotus franciscanus; assembly: GCA_037976565.1. Taxonomy (NCBI): domain Eukaryota; kingdom Metazoa; phylum Echinodermata; class Echinoidea; order Camarodonta; family Strongylocentrotidae; genus Mesocentrotus; species Mesocentrotus franciscanus. The sequence continues at coordinate 21,054,592 of CP137671.1, forward strand.
TAGATGTGTTTGTTTTTTTTGTTTTTGAGAATCCTGAAATTCTGAAGAAAATTTTTTGGAGACTTTTTTATTTTGTTTGGTTTTGTTGAGAATTCAGAATACTTTCTTTCTTTCAAGAATTCATAAACTTTCATAATACAATATGCTGATTTACAGAAATACATTGTCAATCGCTATGTCAAAAGGTATAAGACTAACTTTGAATGTCGCCCAGTACATAGTCTAGCTAGGTTAATCCTCTTTTAAATATCTCTTTAAAAAATCTAATCTAATCTAAGATGGTTAATGTCAGCTTAAAGCTTAAAGGAAATTGAATCTTTCATAGAAATTTGGTTTGGATGAATGTAGAAAAATCAAACAAATATGAGTTTTTAAAAGTATATACAAGTATGGAGACCCTCCCATTGGCAATGTGACCATGTATGTATGACTTAGTGGGAAACTTTCAGTTTGTTAGGTATACTTTCCTACATGTAAGTTCCATGTTTAACCAACATTGGCCATTTAGAAAAAAAAGTACTTTGTATAAAAAACACTCTCTGCACATCACATCAGAACAAAAAATACAACACAAGGACAACGCAAAGCGTAGCAAGCCCTCGCTGGAAACAAACGGCATAATACATCAGAACAAGTTACATGTCGTCCATTAGACGGAATTAAGTTACTGACATCTGGGGATTGAATGAAAAGAAAGTTTACTACTTTACGGAATAACCCAAGACATTTGACCTTTGACCTAATGTACATTATTCCAAAATCAAATTTAGGCTGTATTTGATACCATGCATGTACCTTCATATCAAATTTCATGAAAATCTGTCAAACATTTTAAATTATCAAACGGAAACCAGTACGTGTTCACAAGATTTGTTACAGGCGGACGGAAGGACGGACAGTAGCGTTACTATTTTCCCCTCAGATTTCCTCCGCAAGGGGATTATCTGACAAACATTACTAAAGTTATCGAATGGCAGGGGCCGCGGAGCCGCGGGGATTAAGGGGGGCTGCAGCCCCCCACTTTCAGTAGGCGTGTACAAAAGCGAAAATGACTATAAGATTGTGCTTTTTGCATGATCCGCCCCACTTTCAAAAAACGCTCCGCGGCCCCTGAATGGAAACCGCATATTCAGATGCATAGTAAGCTATTTTGCATATTTAATGAGCTATGACCTTTGACTTAAATACTCTGAAATCAAACTTAATAGGCTGTATGTTTATACAATATGTACAGTACCTTCATACCATATTTTATAAAAATCCATTAAAGGTAAAGACCAGTATTAGTAACGCCCCAATTTCAAAAAATGAAATGGAAGCTCTCATTACCAATCATGTGAAAGAATATGTTTTGACTAATACATGATGATAAAAAATTTGCCGGGAAACCGCCTACTAATTCATATATTTGGTAAATTTATTTCTCTCATGGTCGTGTGAGAGAGATAGGGTAGTCCCATATACATCTTTCTGTGTATAGTGCTTGTAACTTTACGAAGAATGGGCCAAATTTCTTATCATTTTGATGATTCCAGAACCTTGCAGATGCTAGATGCTAGATGATCAACCTTTTCTGATCGATTCCACAACGTTTCTTTCACAATGCAATCGCATGACCATTACTGGTCTTTACCTTTAAAGGGGAAGTCCACCCTGAACTTAAGTTGTTTTTAATAAAAGCAGAACAGTGAGAGAAACATATCAGTGAAGGTTTGACGAAAATCCGACAAAGGATACAAAAGTTATGAATTTTAAAGTTTTCATTTTGTGACGACGTCACATGCGAGCTGCTCTCCTATACGTTGTGTACTGTAAATTCCATAAATTGCCATTTTCTCAGAAAAATAATAATTATTTTACCTGTGCATTCGATATATTATCAGACACATGCTTTTATACACGCCTCTATGAAATAGATCCATTCCTTCATCAAGAACCATGAAAAGGGGCAATTTATGGAAATTACAGTACACAACATATGGAAGAGCAGCTCGGAAGTGACGTCACAAAATTAAAAATTTAAAATTCATAACCGTTATCCTTTGATGGATTTTCGTCAAACCTTCAATGATATGTTTCTCTCATTCTTCTGCTTTTATTAAACCCAACTTAATTTCAGGGTGGACTTCCCTTTAAACATCGAACGGAAACCACACTTTCGCATATTTAAAGACTTATGACCTTTGACCTACATACTCCAAAATCAGACTCAGGCTGTATTTTGATCCATGTACCTTCATACCAAATTTCATTAAAATAAGTCAAACATTACCGGTACTTAAGCTATCGAGCGGAAACTACATTTTAACATATTTAAAGACTTATGACCTTTGACATATATACTCGAAATCAAACTCGGGCTGAATTTTGACGTCATACCAAAATTCATTAAAATCCATTGAACTTTACTAAAGTTAACGAACTGAAGCCATAATTTGCTATTTTCGCATATTTAATGAGCTATGACCTTTGACCTACATACTCTAAAATCGACCTTAGGCTGTACTTTATACCATGCATGCACCTTCAAATCAAATTTTATTAAACTCTGCAAAACACATCTACAGTTATCAAAGAAAACCATTTGTTATGGAAGCACGGAAGTAAGGATGGACGGCAGCTTTACTATATCCCCTCTGACTTCATCCGCGAGGGGATAATAAAGTCTTCCACTATGTGTCAGGTATGTTTTAGCTATGTGACTCGACTGGACACACAAAATATGGGTAAACTAATTGAAGTTAGAGAAACCAATCAGTGAAGGTTTTGAATGAGTCAGAAATATTCAACAGGAAAGTCTACACAAATAATATATATTGATTTTTATGAATAAGCAGAAAAATCAGGTTGACAACTTGATGATAGTTATCTGACAAAATCTGAAAACGGATTATAAGCAATGTTATACAAATTTTAATTTCCAATCAAACAAAAATCTACAACTCTGTGACGGACATGTAACTTAAAAATTCTTATCACATTTTTGTAGACGTTTCCATGGTAGTTGATAAAGTAAAAAATCTAAAAGTGTGTGAAAACATATGGCACAGGCATGAATAAATTGTGTTCAAGAAATTATGAATTCATTCAATTTTAGCACACAATAAAAGTTCATCGCAGAGTTTTAATTTGGGTTTAAAAAAAACTTTGTAATAAATCCTTTATCAAATATTCACCAAACTTTTACTGATAATTACTAGATCTAGCTAGCTTGGGTCGGCTCCCAAGACGAAAATCAATTGGATATCTCTCTGCACACCTGGATCTGTGCGATTGTTAATTAAAGAACCAAACATGAACTCAATCACTTTTCTAGCAATATTTTGAATTACATCCTGGGATACAAAAAGCTTTGAAGATATTTTGATTAAAAATTATATTGAAGGAAATTAATTTTCCTGGCTCATTATATAATTTCATATGTTATGCAGATGCAGAGAGTTTGAAACACTATATTAGTTTACCCAGATCTACATGTATTCATAGATCCATTTTTGCATATGGCATGTAAGTTTTGCTGTGATTAGATGAAATAAAATTCATCGTTTTTGTAAATATTTTTTGTGTACATGTGTAACAGGGATATAATTGGTTACATTTATACTGGTCACAAGAAATAATTTGGTGGAGGCTAGGCTTCAAGACTTGGTCGCTAGTAGACAGTCAGCCGAACTGTCTCATGACCTGAACCAAGTCTGAATTTGATGTGATTTCAGTTTAAATAGAGACCTCTACCTAGATTTATAGTTGAGATCTCAATCACGATGGAGTAATAATTAATGGTTTAATGCTCTGTCAAACTCATTTCACATAGACTCTATTTGACCTCAACCAGAATATTTCTTTACATAGTGACAACTAGTGTCTTTGAACAACAAAATAGCAGACACAACTTACTTACTACTGACGTTAAGTTTTAATTGGCTTAGTCTAGATCTAATCTACTTAACTTAGACACTATAAAATAATATATATTCTAAGCCCGGGTCACATGCAACCAGCTCAACCAAACCTAGACCGAATTTTCCGTCTCTTTCGTTCGTTAGCCTCTTATTGGGGTAGGGTCGGCTCTCTTTAGAGACGGAAGCCGTTTATACACATGTCCTTGCTAACGCCACGGCCAGTTCTGGTCGTAGCGTTTTGCCCCCAAAATCCCCCAAAATGTCATTTTACCTCGAGCATGTTATATTGTAAATTAGGCCTAGGCTATAATAAATCAGTTCCACTTACCAACTTGACTGAAATAATCAGTTTAATAGTCCCTTTTTAGGAAATTATGGGTCAAAATCGGAATCCATCAAACATGGATTCCGATTTTGACCCATAATTTCCTAAAAAGGGACTATTAAACTGATTATTTCAGTCAAGTAGTGGAACTGTTTATAACCTAGGCTAATTTACAATATAACATGCTCGAATGACATTTGGGTTTGGGTACGACCAGGCGACATGTGTATCTTCTCTAAAGAAAGCCGACCTAATAAGACTAACAAAAACGAAATCTAAACAAACCAGTCCCAGCAAGCTACTATAGACTCTACTAGTACTAGTAGTACGACTATAGTGCTAGAATAGATAAGTGATATACATAAAAAATAGGTCTAACACTAGTTTGTTAAACCGAACTTAGAGATCTGAGATAAATAGATAACTGAACTGACAGTTAACTGTTGTTGAGTTAAAGTTAGATCTTAATCCCTACGTTGAAAGTCTACGTTGCACTTGCACTTGCAGGCAGTGCTGCACACCATTTGAAATGATTTCATTTGCACTTGTCCAACAGTTAGAATGTCTATCAATCATTTCTTGACTTGCATTGTTGCAAGGTTGCATTTTTAAAGAGTAACCATGTCAGAAACACGAACTGCAGATTATTCTAGTAGGTTATGTAAGTTTCTCACCTGTATGCTGTCTTCAGTAGATGAAGTGTTAGCGACGCAAATCATGCTGATGACGTCGGGAAACTCGACATTCCTGTTTCGGCTGAATGCCCTCCGTCCATTCACTATCAGGAACAACTGGTTCTGCTTTCGCTCAAGCCACCACATGTTGAACTAATATAGTCTGGATCAAGGCACTTTTAACGAATCGACGATATCGATGACTTTTTCGAGCAAAATAGATGCTTACTAAACTAAAATGCCAACTAACTATATAATAGAGGAATGTTTGAGTATCTATACAAGTCGTCAAGGCAAGCTTAAACTGACAGAAAGCGAAGTGAATACTCTAGACTATTAGAGATTAGTAATGCTTTAAACACGACGGGGCGAATGCAGACTATTCATATGCAAATGAGTCTACACTATACCAATATAAGCCCTCGATCTATCACTTGTTATGCAAATTTTCGCACGCGACCATTGCCGATTGGTGTTTCGTTGTGAATGGGGACAGGAAGTGTACCCCTTTGTTTATTTTGTTATGTAAAATAGAAGAGCTCAGTATCATCATCTAATTTCTTGAAGGCAAGCATGTAATCCCCAGGCACGCAGTGAACTTATTGTTGTTTTGTGATGGGGGGTTACTAGTTTGTCAAATAAATTGTAACTATAGCTGTGATATGCCAGTGCATAGCTTAATCAAATCGTTCATTGTAAACAGCATGTCATTTTTATTTTCAATTTTCAATGTAGTTTCAAAGCAAATTGGAAACATTTCGGCGATCCCTCATTTTCTTTTAAAGTTGACTCATAATACCATGGAGGACTAAGAGCTAGGAAGATAATTATGTTATGCCTTCATGACTGCATATTTTCTCGCTTAGTTTTAGACAATTGCAGGCAGCAACCAAACAAGAAAGAAATTAATTTAATGATTTAGTTATTTGGCGCCCCATTTATAAATCATATCATATTTGACTCACTTTGGATGACTGGGCCGAGGTTTATTTATTACCCCAAAAGTATATGCGCCTAATCTTAGTCTCACATAGTGAGACATTTCTAAAAGAAGAAGAAAAAAAAAAGAAGGAGAAGAAGAAGGAGAGGAAAAGAAGAATTAAGAAGAAAAAGTTCAGAATTACAGAAGAAAACGGCGAAAGTCACACTCAAGTGACTGCGAGCAAGACTAGCTCTCTCAAACTGTTAAACAACCATTTCGGTTTTATGAATGGGGTGACAGAGCGTGGTCCAAGTACCCCTTTGTTTGTTACGTAACATAGGAGAGCCCAGAAAACATAATCCTAGACTTGTTGTTGAAGTTGTTTTTGTAATGACTTCATGTGTCAAGTTTAACTTATAATTGTAACAATGTGTCACAATCCTCTGGTTATCATTATTATCTATTATTCTACTTCTACTCGATCCTAAACTAAAACCGTACGTGATTTACAACTATTCATATTACTACTGTCAGGCGGCGGGGGCATAAACCCAAATTTAATTTATAAAGTGCCCCAAAACGGGTACGAACAGGATCCCCCCTCGAGAACAAACACACACCATCAAGGCGGAGTAACAGAGGCTGATTTCAAAGCAAAAATCATAATTTAAAAACTTTGTTGGCCGTTGATCCCTCATTTTAAAAGAACAGCGGTGGATCCAGGATTTGGAAATAGAGGGGGTGCAGACGGCAAATTTGAATAAAGAGGGGGCGCAGAAGGAAATTTTCTTAGTATGTTCAATGTGTGATTCTCAACAACAAGAAAGAAAGGAGGGGCTTGCGCCCTCTTGCGCCCCCTGCATGGATTCGTCACTGTAAGAATAGGTCTAAGCAACAACAAACATGTTAGTTAAACCTTCACTTCCAACACTTTTTATAATTTAATTTTGGAGCCCATTCGTTAAATTCATTTTCTTATAATCTCCTTTAAATCTGCCCCTGATATATTTGAATGCATAATGCGGGCTTCATTTTTTTTCCCCTGAAGACCTAAAATTTGACCCGTGTTAAAATATATTATGAGGAGGGGGGGCTCAATCCGAGACCCATCCAAAATAAGCTAGGCTCAGTGATATCTAAACTCCACCGTAAAACCACCCCAAAAAAAAAAAAAAAAAAATCGAAATGAAGTCATGCGAGCTGTTTTTGTTGTGTTTTGATAAAGAATGATATCTGAGCTCCCCCAATATTTTGGGAACTCATCACACGGGTGGAAATGTTATCCTTTTTTGGGAGGATCGAGAGAGGAGCTCAATGATAATCGATTCCCAACAAAAATATGGTAGACACAATGATATCTGAGCCCCCTCAAAAAAAAAAAAATTGGGAGAGGGCTCAGTAATATTTGAGCCACACCAAAATTATAAGTGGCTTAGAGATAACTGTCCCCCACCAAAAAAAATTGGTGGTTGTTCAATTAATGTCTGAGCCACCCCCTCCGCACACACCCTCTGAAAGATAGAAGGGGCAGGCTTAACCCCAAATCCGTCTTAGTTTGTTCCTACTAAAAAAAAACCCTGCCCCTGATATATTAGAATGCATAACATGGGCACGATTTTTTTTTTGCCCGATAAAGACCCGAAATTTGACCTGTGTTAAAATAAATTAGGAGGAGGGGGGGTCAATCGAGCCCCACCCAAAATATGATGGGCTCAATGATATCTGAACTCCACCCACAAAGAAAGAAAGAAAAAAATGAAGTCATGCGAGATGATTTTTTAAAATTTGGATAAGAAATTATTTCTGAGCCCCCAATATTTTGTGGGAACTCATAACGCGGATGGAAATTTTTTCCTTGAAAGAGAATTGAAATTTGACTTTTGTTAAAATATCTTCGGAGGAGAGGAGCTCAATGATAGTCGATTCCCAACAAAAATATGGTAGACACAATGATATCTGAGCCCCCAAAAAAACAAAAAACAATGGGGTAAGGGCTCTATAATATTTGATCCACACCAAAATTATCAGTGGCTTAGTGATAAATGTACCCCACCCAAAAATTTGGTGGTTGTTCATTGTCTGAGCCCCCCATCCGCACACCCCTCTCCAAGATAGGGCCATTAGCCCCAAATCCGCCTTTGTTCTTCGTATGAGCAAATTTTCAAACTGAAGTGCACGCGAGCTGATTTTTTTTCTCGATAGAGACCTAGCTGAAATGTGACCTGTGTTAAAATGTATTGGGAGGAGAGGGCTGTATATAGGGCCAAGTTTCGTAAAAATAATGCAAATCGTAAAGATGCATAGCCTACGTTACACACTTCAAATGGGGGTGTTTCCATTTGTTGACCTCACCTTACACCCCTAACTCTAAGCATAATCTTAAACATAACCCTAACCCTACCCATGTCAGCTAGGATGACAGGGGGTGTATATGCAGGTAACATGTGGAAACACCCATTTGAAGTGTGTGAAGCCTGTGCACTTTACAATTTTTTTTTTTTTTTTTTTAACGAAAAGTGGTCCTGCAGATCGAGGCTCATATAATTTTCGAAATGCAAAAAACCCAACAAATTAATGATTTAGTTTCTTATTACACCCTTTAGTTGGCATCTCACTTGTTCGACGTTGGAGTCGAGGGCAGAGGCACCTCGGCCTACGTTGTACTGTATAGAATTATATAGACTCAGACTAGCGGGAGTGGCGTAAACAAAAACAACAATAAAATAAAAGCTGGAGACTTGAGGTCGATGGATCCAACTCGATCTTGTAAAGTTCTAATTTTGAGGTTGTCCCAACAGTACAGCAATTAAATGTCTTTACCCCCCCCCCACCCTGCCCCCTCCCCCTCCCCCCATCCCGTACAACGAATCTTTAAATGCGCGTCCCGCGTCCATCACAGACTGGGAGTAAGACTATGCGTTGAACCGATTTCTAAGAAGTTAATAATCCCGCACGGGCGATGTGTCGAGCTAGTTTCTAAGAAATTCCCACGGAGCGCGGCGGACATGTCTACCTACGTGTGTACTATACTTCTATAATCCCCATGTTTGGGTGTTTTGTAAACAATAGATTTCCCATCGACAGCACGTGCCGAATCTTGAATCTTGAATTTGTTGCACCCAAAAGCTACGTTGACAGCTGTCCGAGGAGAAGAGTCAAGACTTGATTATCTACGGTACCTTCAGAGTACTGGCGTTGCGTTGGAAAGCGAGAGGTAATTTTACAATGCTTTTTCTTTCAAGTTTTACAGTAACGTTAACTTAATTAGATAACAGTTAATGTGTTACAATTTACAAAGTGTTACAGCTACTAGTACTACCACAGTGTTTTGTTACTTAGATTCACACGTTGTGCACTGTAGTGTACTGGGCGAGACGGAGCTAAGTTACGGTGTTAAACAGTTATTGGACTAACGTTGCTGTACTAATCCACAGTAGCTATAGACTCTGGCAATTTGGAAGTCTATTTTATGTTGGATCTAGATCTAACTTTATGTCTAGTATTAGTAAAACTAGATCTAGTAGATCTAGAACTTAAAGGTACTAGATCTATGTCCCTTTTGCAGCCAACCTCAAATTCTGTAGAACTTTGCAGGAATTATGAATAGGGTCTAGCCTATGTCATGTAGGCCTAGACCTATGTCCTATCTGTGAAATTTAAATGTTAGCAGTGTCCTCATATTCAAATTATGCAAGGAAACCCGTTTACTTGCTAGACTTCACTGTCAGACACTACTGAGTGACTGACTGGCTTTTTTCTTCTTTGGTCATAAAATACATGAAAAGAGTTGTAAAGGGTACATGAGCATTTGTCTAGATCTACATCAATAACCCACTTCTTGTGATGGCCAAGATTAAACTGATTGAATCTTTGCGCAGCATAAAACGTAGACCTCTATGACCATTCGGTACAGTTGTCTGAAAATCAAGACTATTACTTTTGGGCTCTAGGCCTATAGCCTAAAGTC